>JAZGTJ010000054.1:0-292583 GCA_036877575.1 Botia almorhae
TTATTAGAGAAGATTATTAATATAAGATTATTAATACATATATTATTATATAGATAAATAGATTATACAATTAAATAGATATTAAATAGATTTAGATTAAATTATTAACTAAATTGTCCTTTACATTAATGGGCCCTTTGTTATAACCAAGTTTATTAAACTTGGTTCTATTACAGAACAATGATGAATTGGACAATAATAACACATAAATAAAGGTTCTAGGAACATTCTTTAAAACAACATTAGCCAGATACAATACTCATATTGACCAAGATAATACAAAATGTATTTTTGACACACATTCAATTTCTTTTGGTATGAAGTTCAATGAAGGTCTAACATAATGCCCTCACTTGGTAAGACAAACTTTATTTTGTGACAAGCAAGCAAGCAAAACCTGAGGCCTTCACTAGTGTTATTGAAAGTCGATAAAAACTTTTGTTTAATGTTGCTACATTGTGACACAAAATACATTTTTTCCAACTCCTTTTGAAACATCTAAAGTGAGCACACATTCATCCACTTGTCATGTGGACCAACTCACAGCAGACATCCACATTCCTGAAGCTGGAGTCTACACTACAGACTATGTGAAGCTTCTAAAATAGTGCTTTATAATGTCAGTCCAATCAAAAAAAACAAAAAAAATCAGGGCACATCAGAGCCTGTTAGAGGATATTCTAAACCATTCTTCTTGTCTTCAGCTACATTCTGGACTGTGGTCAGAACTGTCTCTACTGGAAAAGACAGGAACAGGCTTTCCTTAGGCTTTTTGGCTGTGGGTGATTCCTCTGTGCTGAACAATGGGTCAGCCACAGTTAAAGTAATGGAGGACATGTTTCTGGCTTTGCGTTTTGCATTCTTCTTTTCCTGTCTGTAGGCAACATTCATATTTGTAATTACCTGTACAGACAAAATGGACAAATTTCAAATCTCCATTTCAAAATCTCCTGTTTTCTGTTGGTTTTAGAAAAATCACTTATAACGTGATATATAAAGATGTTCTTATAACCATGAATGACAAACCACTAGTCTAACTTATTTAACGTGCTGACACAAGATTTCAGCCATACATATGCTTAGGCCTTACCATCTGTTTGACATTAATCTGTTGTTCCTGAATGGAGGAGAGAAGGGAATTTGTGTCCTCTTCATTAGCAGTATCTCCCTCCTGGTCGTGATTGTAGCTAAGAGGATCAAACTTTATCTTCAAGAAAAGGATTAGAAATAACACTAATTCTATTTTATTACAGCATCATAAACCGAGTCATTCATTTACTGAATTACTTAGTTTAAAAGTTATCAGTCTTACCTCGTTAGACATGGCGGCTTTTCTGTTAAACATTAAAAAGTGTGGTGTGAATTTCGTCGTAGGGTTGACTGACGTTCTAAAGATCGCCAAAACCGTATCAAGAAAATCATCCCATTCCACCTGTTTCTCCACCACCATCTGTTTGATGGCGTCTCTCAGTAGATGACTGCTGCCATCGAACAGTGCATTCCGCTGGGGCAGGTCTGCTGACAGCACCCTTGGCGCTATATTCCACCTGTCACACAGGTGCTTAGTAACCTAATACAATCAATAAAAGTGCTATTACAACACACTTAAACACTTTTGTTAAAAAGATATACTTTGATGAACACTTTTACCTCTTCGCAAAAGTCAGTACTTTGAGAGCAAAATATTGTTTTTGCAGGGCCAAATCTAGGAATAAAGTAAATTATTCGTGTTACACTTCATCATCATTTTAATTAAACCAATAATAGTGTAATACCAGCCTAACTGTCAGAGTATTGTGTTAGCAGCACAAAGATTTTGGGTTCGATTCCCAGGGAACACACACACTGATAAAAATTGTATAAAATGAACGGTTGTAAGTCATGTTGTTAAAAACATCTGCCAAACACATAAATGTAACTGTTATATTAACTCACCTGTAAATAGATGATGAAATGCATCTCGCAACACACAGACCATCTTTCTTTTGAATGGGAAAGGCCTCTACCCATTTACTATAGTAATCTGTAATGATAACAATGTGCGTATTGCCCCATTGTAGAGATCCTGGAAATGGGCCTGTTTTTAATTAAAAAAAGGAATCAAAATGACTATTATACACAAATGTGTCAGGCCAACAGATGAGAATGCGTGCCTATTATTAAGTTACTTACCCATTATTTCAATGGCCAGAATCTCCCACGGACCGTCCACCTTGATAGGTCGTATTGTTCTTGACAAATTTTTATTTAGTTCTGTTTGCTGACAGGTTTCACACACTTTAATCTGAAACAGATCACAGCAAGATATGTAAATAAAATAATGAATGAATAACAGAACAGTAACAAACACTTCAGAACACAGAATAATGACATTCACTGCATACCCAATCCACAACATCTTTGACGATGCCCAGCCAGTAGTATTTACTCTGAATCCTGTGAACAGTCTTCTTCTGTCCTAGGTGATGCCCAATGTCATTAAAGTGACACTCCAGGAATATCTGTCTCTTCCGCTCTGCCTCAATCACGACTTCTCGCTTTTCATCTTTCTTTGGTCCCACATAATACAACCGGCCATCTAATAAATGTATATATTAATAGAGTAGCTAAATAAGATTACAGTAAAGAATAATGTGATGCCCTATGTAAGGCTTATATAAAGCTTTACAAACTACCGGCAGGATAGGAAGCTCAGGAGCCCTTCAAATTTTAGGACGAGATACATAGTGACGCAACATGCAAACAAATATTCTATACAATATTATAAACATATATTATAAGCATAACATTAAGCAAACATAATAATTACGGTGTAAATGTAGTTCAGGGATCCCTATGCTTATTGCAGATATAAATGGGGAGGTTGTTTGCAAAAAGTAAAACCTATTTTTAAATGTTAATTAAAAATACACTTTGAATAACCGAATTCTGTGTTCGTTGTATTGATGTATTGTGTCCAGGAAAAACTCCTAAAGAGACGCAAATACAATACAATTTGAGGTGATATTAAGTCAATGATTAAGGCGTTTATTGTCAGAGCTCACCGTCGATTATAAATTTCTGAGCATATCTTTTCAGATTTTTCTTGCGAATAGGATTCATGGTTTGCGGATAACAGCCCTCGGCGACAAACGTGTAAATATCTCCCAGTCTGTTTGAGCTGGACTCCACCACCTCCTCCTCCGCAACTTGCAACGAGTCTACACTCAACATTCTGCTGTAATTACACTGTCCAAGGCTTTAAACACATAACACTGCCAAACTAACTTTTAAATCTAACTTTTAAATGCAACCCTCAAACTTAAAGGCGCACTGATACAGGAGACATTTAAACCGCATTTCTGAACAACTCGAGTTGCGCTTTCAACTTGCGGCACACAATAACCGAATTGAATTTAGTGATGGACCAGGAAGTACACACAATCTCTTTCTTTTCTTTTAATTTATATTTCCTTTTTGGGAATTCCAATTCGTGTTACTTCGGGTTTAAATATTTAAAATCACACTGAAAGATCTGTGCCATTAATAACTGTGTAAATAGTATGAACAGTGTTTGCATTCAAGCAAACCAGCCTTTGTTTCTTTACGGATGAATTTCTCGCTGGACCAAAACAATCCTTCGAGGGGCGGGACTATGTGGGCGGGGCATCGGAACAGATTGACAGTCTAGATGTGTTTTAGTTCGCTTGTCATGTTTAATAATGTGTACATATTTACGAAGGCCGCACGCATGTAACGTTTAGCATATGGTTTAACGGTATATAGTCACCATGAAGAAATTTTACACGTGCGGTTGCTTTATAACAGATAACATTTTTCTTGAACAATACAAACTGCATGTCCGATTTGTTTCAGAGAGCCAGTTCAGGAAGGACTATCAAACGGTAAGCGATTTACAGCGGTGTTGATGTCTTAATGTTTAATGCATAATGCATTGCCATTTCTGTTTGAACAACATGCTATTTGCGTTACAAGACCCTCAGAGCCTTTGGATGCGTGTCCGAGTCTCAGTTCGACGACGTGCTTAGAAAGGTGAGCGAGACCTCAGGAGCAAAAACACTCTTTCATGATAAGATGGATTTACTGCCAGCCGGTAGTTATTGATTGAGTTGTGTAACCATAGATTCATGCAGAAATAGCAAGACGCCAGAATCATAAATTGAAGTCAGCAGAGAGGGCGGCTGCCATTAAGGAAATTTACAAACCTCTACAACATCATGTTTATAATCTACAGGTAACTATAGTCAGCAGTACAGATTTATGATGACAGTCTATAATTCACAATCATTCACTGAGATACTGTGATATATATATACCACACAGGAATCTTTCCTGGCCCCAGAGTTTTTACAGATGGTGAAATACTGTTCTTCAGCTGAGGCTACTGTAGAGGGACTAATCAAACTTATCCAGGCCGAGGCAGGTGGGCTGGTTGTTTTCTGTAAATCTGTTACCCACAGATCATAAATGGGAGAAAATCACGTCCGCATATTTTGTTGTTTGTTGAATGAATGATCTTTTGCAGCGCCAAGAGTCTACCAGTTTCCTGTGTTCAGACAAGAATTCTGCATGGACCTCATAAATGAACTGGAGCATTTTGAGAGTTCTGCTGCACCGAAGGGCAGGCCGAATACCATGAACAATTATGGGGTAGCAGTTCTTTTCATGTATATGTGTCAATAAAATTTTCTTGTGTTAATATTGCCATCAAACAACAAACTCATATTGTTCTTGTTGTTGCTTGCCAGTCATTTAATCATCAATGAAACGATTGTTTCTTTCTATGTATGAACAGTGCTATAAATTAGCATATCCCATGATGTTGGTTTAATTGACAGATTCTTCTTAATGAACTGGGCTTTGATGAGAGCTTCATCACCCCGCTGATGGAACGCTATCTACAGCCCCTCACAGCTCTGCTCTTCAGTGACTGCGGAGGATGCTGTCTGGACAGTCACAAGGCATTCGTGGTGAAGTACGCAATGGGTGAAGACTTGGACCTGAGCTACCATTACGACAACGCTGAAGTCACTCTCAATGTATCACTGGGGAAAGACTTTACAGAGGGGAACCTGTTCTTTGGAGACATGAGACAGGTGCTGAGTCACAATTCGGAATAAAGCTTGATTATGTGATGATAATGGTTTTGTTGATAATGGCTGTGTTTTGAGGAGTTTAAACAAGACAATGATTTACAAAAACAATCTTGTGAAATGTGGACCTTTGGTCCATTTTCCCACAAAATTTGTTGTTCATAGCCTAAAAAGTTGCCTGGAAATGTGCATTTATGAAATGAAATATATTTCAAGCACACATTACTTTTAAGCGTTAAGCCACCGTACAAGCACAAACGATGACAGATCTTTTATTTCATGACTATACAGCACTTTATTTCACTTAGACACACTGACAGTTTGGGATAAACAGTGGGTAGATGGCCAGCACAAGCATGCAGCTTAGTATTGCAAGGTAAAGATGTGTTTACAGTGTCCTGAAAATGCTTTACTGTGTCTTTGTGCATTGTCCATAGGTGCCTCTAAGTGACACCGAGTGCGTGGAGGTGGAGCATCACGTCACCAAGGGTCTGCTTCACAGAGGCCAGCACATGCATGGAGCTTTGCGCATCTCCTCAGGCACACGCTGGAACCTGATTATATGGATGCGAGCTTCTCGTGAAAGGAACAAACTCTGCCCCATGTGTGGTAAGAAACCCACTCTGATGGAGAGTGATGGCTACAGTGACGGCTTCACCATGGACTCTGAAGACACTAGCAGGAACGTGTCATGTTCTTTAAAATGATGTTATTTAGTGTTTCATTGGTGCTCTTCTGTAAGCATATACATCCATTGTGCCTTTTTCAAAATGTGCTGTTCCTAAGTAATCTGGATTAATAGTTTATTCTTACAATATTTATTTGATTGTAAAGGGGTCTTTTTCGCCATCTAAATCATTTTAATAAATGATCTTTTTATTTTGGAATGTTATCTGTGGATGAGTGATTAATATACAGTATACAAGGAATTTAAAATGTACAATCAAATATGTCCCACATACAACATGGAATTTCACACAACATTTTAACCTAAAGTATATAGCATACATGTACAAAAACAAATTCAGGAAATAAATAAATATCAGCCTTCTTATTTCCTTGCCCAGAATTCAAGTTGTCAGGAGACAAAGGTATTGCATCTGAAAACTCCCCTTTTCTCCAGAGCTTAAATCTCATTTCAGCTGCATCCTTCCACGTACAGCCCTTCACAGTTAAACATGCACAGACAACGAGCGTGCAGACATACAGACGTTTTACAGGCATTCCTAAGTTTTACAAGCAAACACAGTGAAAGGCCAAAACTGTTCCATTTGTTATTTCAAAGCTCATTTTTTTGGTTGTTTCTTTTCCCCAAATTTGAGTGTCATCAGCAGGAAAAGCAAGGAAAAGCATTACTGGACCCACAAGTACAGTAGAAATCATTGTTCATGTTAAATCAATCACGTTGATTCATTAAATATTCATATTGGAAACCTGAATACCTAAATCGATAACCTGAAACAGTTATCTTGTATTCAAAACTAAAAAGGGCAAAAGGTTCAGTATATATATTCTTTCTAAAATATATTCTCATTTGTTGTAAGATATAGTAAAATACTACAATTTCTGCCTTCATGTTGTCCTCACATTATTTGTGGTGTTGATACTGATTTCAGTGAGTGATTTTTCTATTGTTTAACAGATTTTTACTATTTAAAATAAGAAACAATGATGCTCGTGTAGCATAAATCATACATTTCGGCTCAATCTTTGCCCTTCAACATCTGAATTCTCATGCCACATCACAGTTCTGTCTGATGCCTGTTAAAGTGCTGTCTGATCCACACTGTAACCCCATAAGTTAAACATGAACCTGTTTTAGCAACAAGAGCGCTTCAATGAAACAAAGACAGGAATTCCACATTCCGCATTGCTTTGCCGTTCCATGACCGGAGAACTGACGATCTTCAGACTTCTTTCACTACAGCGTCGTTTCACTGCTCATGTCCCTGTGTTCCCTGTGTCTGCCTCGAGGGTTAATATCCATGTCATCATAGTCCGACTCCATCTCGATCTTCACCTGGGGCACGGGGCAGGACATCCCTCTGGCCATCGGCATTGCCGGGGACGACGGGCAGGAGATCTTCAAGTGTAGAGTGATGCTGTGAAACGGTAACCGCCGGTTACAAGAGTGAGGAAGAATAATGGAGAGAGAGGAGAGGGCCGTGATGAGGTAGAGGAGCTGAGGTTCTTATTAAGGAACTGCTGTATCAAATGATCCAGGGGAACGATTTGGGAACAGGACACCCAAATCTGGAAAGATGATGAGTCAACATGCTTCTCCTACAGCAGCTATATTTCTAGTTAGGATCTAGTTAAGATCTTACCTTTGATAAATACTAGGGTAACTGTTGTGTTATGTATTATCATCCAAACCATGCCCCCTGAACAGCAATGCAGACATGAAACCCAGCAGATTTTACTTCTCGTTTAACACAATGTGATACAGACGCACACATGAGGGTAAGGATTGTGCATGGTGGACATACTGTGATAGAGAGAGATAGACCAGACTGTAAACCCTTCATAAAGCAAAACATTAAAAACAAAACTGGCTACATAACCATTTAACTGCACAAGCAAGAGTTAGAAGCAATGCGCAATCACGCAGGAGAAAGAAACAACCAAAAGTCTTTGAAACAACTAATGTATCTGCATGCTACACAAGCACGTATTAATAATTTATAACCTTTTTCAAAAGTACACTTACAGAATATATGTTTTTATATTTACTAATAATGTATTTTAAGCTGGCACAAAAGTAAACCAAGTGGGGTACATAAATATTTATGTGTGCTGTTTTTTCAAGTGTGAAAATGTATTCAAAGAAAAACACATATGCATATCTCAATAAACTACACAAATTCGTACAGCGTTCAGAGTAAAATACTGGTGGTTACATGAGAAAACTATCTGCATTGCTTCAAAGCGCATGGCAAGGGAATGATGGCAAGAGCTACAGACAGTAAATACTCAAAATATACATGCCAGGTTGCTTCACCTTGTTTTATTCGGAGCTCAGAACTATAGCATCTACTTTTGCTACCGTTTAACTTTATGTAAGTATTAGGGCACTCTAGTACTGTCAAAATGTAGGTTAGCAGAACGATGCAATGGAATTTAGTTTCATGCTTTCACACTTAAAATCTATAGGTGCTATGACGACCAAGTGTTTATGAGTATCAGTAGTAGTAACTGCCTGGTTGGCATCGTGCAGCCCACTCTGAGTTGGAGTCTGACGCCTGTAAGAGGTCACGGTAGGGAACGTGTAGTTTTAGCACACAGTACCTGCGATCCATGTCCGAATCACCGGGGGTGCAGTTTGAATAATGGTGGTACTTGTCCTGAAAGTGAGGGAGCAGATATAGTGTAAGCGCTAAGTGCGTATGAAACTACGGAGGTCTTCTCTGTTTAATCTCTTTACTACCAAAAGGGGGCAGCAGTGGAACACAAAGCAATAGTGTAGCTAACTCTCATATGCGGTTAAAAAACACTGTTTGGAGATCCTGAAAACTAGCGATGTCTTTAGTGAAGCCTGTCCGTTAACAATCATAAATAAAACATGCCCTCTTAAGTTCCCAGCACAGTGACTCTTTCATTGTACAACGCGGCAGTCGAGCGCATCACATATTCATACTTGCCCTAAAACACTTACATCATCCTCACTGTCATCGGGTACTTTAGGTTTCTTTTTGTCCTTCTTGTTGCTCTTCTTCTCGTCGTCCTTTTTCTTCTTTTCCTTCTCGGGAAGGATATCGTCCAGCCATGCCAGATCGTGTTGAGAGAAAACCATGTCCAACATCTTGCGTACCACCATGAGACCGAGAATCTGATGGACGAGAGGACGAGACTGTTTGTGCATCTTTAATGCGTGGTTGTTGCACTGAAGAACTGTCAAAACTAAAGTATGTAGTAAACGACAGACTGGGTGTACAATCATACAAAATGAGGTACCATCTATAAAATATATTTTCAAAGATATTAAAGTATATATCACTCTTTTAATAATAGCGATATACATGGAATTTCACAAGCTTATCTGTGTCATCAAAGATAATGATGCAGTATGATATGCTGTCGTACCATGACAGGGAAGATGATGGCGAGGAAGGTGGATTTGAGGATCCACAGCACAGCTAAGCACACAATCTGCAACAGTGTAAACAGGTGGACCCTTCTCAGCGGTACGTGGCGCAGGTAGGTAAAGTCTGGCTGGTGCTTTGCAGGCATCATGATCAATTTAATCCTGTCCCAGAACTGTAGAAGACAAAAACGGTAACGTTTTGAATACAGTTTCTTACTTAATAGGTAGTTACGCAGAAATTAGAGCAGAACAAACGGTTAGTTCTACATTAACACCGCAGTCACTACTGATAACTAATAAGGAAGAGTGATTAACAATGAATTACTTATTTAGTAGTGATTATTAACTATTTCTAATATTAACAACTAAACGCTGTATGCCTCCTGCAGAACTTTACATTAACTGAGGCTCATTTAAAATAATTATGAATTAACAACTCATTAACAACCATTTGTTTTGCATTAGTTCCTGCATAACTACCAAAATGTGTGATCAGAGGCTACTATGACTCCTTATTGACTTTCATGCCCATCTTTTAATTCAATTACATTTACCTTGTATATATAACAGAAAAATCAGTTTCCCATAGCTGGTTGAACAGAACACATTGCTATTTGTAAACCTCAACCTTTGAGCATCTATGTTCAAAGTGACTCAAAAACATTTGTATTCGTTCTGTGCGTTCTAAAGGTCCCAGCTCAAAGCCCATCACTTCTGTAGTCCTCTAGTTGTTCTCTACCCGACATTAAAGTAGATCACTAGAACACAGCAGATCAGCCTCTGGCCAGCGCCAAGCTAACAAGAAGCTGGGTTTCCCACTGCAGTCTGACAGCCTCATCAGAATGCAGCTCAAAATTGCTTCGGTAAACCCAGGCAGCATGCAAATATCTGTTCTCAGAACAGCTCACCCCTCCCCACACTGTCACAGTGTGGAAAAATCACTCATTTTTCTAATCGCTAAACACATAATCATAGCATGCATGTGTAATGGACCACAAACAATAATGATGGTTGTGATGTTTTCCCTGTATAGTTGAAAGTTAACAACTTGGTATGATATTTAAACTTAGGAATGTCAGAAAACATAAATGTTATCGTGCTGCAGGGGGAGGCGTTGGAAAAAGGTTACATCTCTGAAGGCACTAACCTGAATGCCACTGAGGGAGGCAACACCCATGTAGAGGAACACGCCATACAAGACCGGCATGGGAATAAACTGCAAGCAGAAAACAAGTCACGCTTTAGCCTTCAAAGCAACAGCAGTAACACTGAAGGGTGTTAAATGGAGACGTCGATGTGGCTTTATTTGCCCTTGATTGTAAGACAATAGTGCAACTCCCATGGTGGCAAACATGCCCGTTTTTCTTCCCTTTAAATGTTTCACTGTTCTAAAGGTTTCCAAAAATGTTTGACCTTTAAAACACATTACAACAACATTTAAAGACCCATGAAATAAAAAAATAATTGATGTCATAGCTGTAAGTGTGAGCGTAAGATTATTTTCTGTCCGCTGTGCTGATAATGTTTAGCTTTTCTGACTGGTTCTAAACTCACTTTTTAGTAAATACATGAACATTAATATGGACATAATAACCGATAGCTTTTTACCTTCTTAAAATAGTTCGACTCAAGTGGAGTACAGACATCTTTATAAAGAATTATAATGCTAATGATCGCTACTTTAGTCAGTGTCTGTCAATTATCTGTCATTTTAACAAGCTCACCTGCAGGATGGGGGCAAGGAAGATAGACACTCCTGTCAGAACAAAGACCAGGATTCCTGTCAATCTCTGTTCTCTGTAAATGAAAGAGAAACAGTAAGACTGTTAAAAAGATTTAGAAACAGAGATAATAGAGTCACAGTCAATATGGGTACAGATGTATTGACCGGCTAGTTTTATTTTGTGTACAGTAAGTCCAAAGGTCTAAGACCATTTGCTGTATATATGATTAATGTTTTAATGTTTTGTGAATGTAAATGTTTTATATTATATAATGTTTACATGTATGTTTATATTATAAATTATATCAAATTGAATCTTTTGCTTTAATGACAGCATGCACGTGAGCTGGCATGGACTCCACAGGTTTGTGGATAACCTTTCATGCATCTTGTGTGCCTCAAAGCAAGGAAATCTGACCTTTATGTACAAAGGAGTGATCGATAAAGAGAGCAGAATCTTCAATATTACTCGTTTATAACATTATAAAGGAGTGTTCATTTTTCAACATAATGTGAATGCATAAACATAACATTTGTCACTGAGTGGAGGTGTATGAGATACGACTGCTTTGTCAGTCTCACCTCACGCCCAGAAACTGCGGCTGTTCCCCTGGAGCACTGGATTCGCTCTCCATCTTCAGTGAATCGATGTGGGCGATTGAAATGACTGTGGCAGCCACGTACCACGGCAGACCCAAAAAAGAGCAGACCGCCATCAGAATGCCCACCCACATCAGATCCAAGTGATACCCACAGCCTTTCTGTAACAGACAGAGAGATCATTAAAAAATCTGAGGTCAGGAGTGATGTGAAGGCCATTACTATTGAACCCCTCAATCAAGACATTAAAACTCAGTCATTCTTTATTAAACCTGCATGAATCCAGGCTGGTTTATGCTGGTTTGGTGTTGGTCTAGCTGGTGGACCAGCATTGCAATGCTAATCATCAGTAAAAATACTACACAACCAGCATAGTGGGACACCAGCACGCTAACAAAATGATTATAGAGGTATTATACAGAAAAAAACACTATGAGCATGTAGCATTCCTAATGCTGAATGTTTAAGATCAGATGCGAAATCCATTATGTTTAGTAGTCTTTTAACTAATACCTTTAGTTTGTTTTCCTTGCGGTTGACAATGACAGCACTGATCTGCTGATCCATGAAGATGAGGATGGTGACGAGGAGAGCAGGAACAAAGCTTGCCAAGTAAACCCACCACGGATTTTTCCCAAACGGCATCACAAACCAACCCCGTTCTGGACGAGTGGGCTACGTGAGTCAGGAGAAAACAACAAATACACCATTAAGAGAAGTAAATAAAAAAAATTCAAGATCAGGTTTGGTTTTAAGCTCATGTGATTTGAACTCCAACTCTTACCTTGAATTCTGTTGGCACGATGAGTTTGGGTGTTTTGAGGCCAATGAGCATGTCCAAGCCCACAAACGTCATGATGGACATGAAGATGGAAAAGTCGCTAATCAACTTCCTCAGCTGAATAGATATATGAAAAAATGTAAATATGAAAAAAAGAAGAGAAAATATGAAAAAAAGAAGAAACTGCAGCAATGAAACAACCTGTTGTTCAAGGACTACGTAAAATATAAGCCGTGTTTATATTACAAAGAAATATAAAAAATAAACATTTTGTTTCAGTTTTCCTCATTTTAAACAAGTAACCCTAAAATATTAAAATCCCTTTATGTATTTTTAAATAAAGTTTAATAAATCATATTTGTTATTTGAAATTGTGTACATATTTGTACCAGCTTTATCTTCAGCTGGAGTCAGTCTCAAGAGATGTGGCTTGACAAAGAAGAAATATTTAAAGGGAAAGGAACAGGTTTAACCAAACACATGCAAGATAATGACAATTGGGAAACTATAAGTGGGACATGAAGTGTAGGTGTAAAGTGAAAGTTTTTACAAGAGTTTGGAGAGGAAAAAAATCTTTATCATCCTCCACACACTGGTCTTACCTTTGTGGGAAAGTAACGGCTAAACTTGAACTTCTTCAGAGTGACTGTCATTGTGTAGGTCCCAAAGAATAAAATGAAGGACATGAGAGCAAGATCTGGAACAAATTTGCAGGATTTTCCGACCAGAGAGCCGCCATACTTCACACATTCCTTCTTGCTCAGCTGAGTCCAGTCCAGAGCTGTTATATTTAACTGATAGACGGGAGGCACATAGAGAGAAAGGCAGAAATCAGGGGTAAGAGGGTAACATGTAGACAAAGGAAGAATGTAAGGGTTTGATGTGTGATGGATAAATGGCAAGAACATGAAAAAGAAAAGAGACAGAATAAAACAGGACAGGGCCAAAAAAATATACAAAAAACATCTAATATTGGTTGTATTTCAATAAGCTCTTGAAATTTTACTAATGACCAGGGCCATAACTAAAGGAGTGACAACAATTTTGGGGCTCCGCAGGTACAACCGTACACGGTCAGGGGACACAGCCCAGCCAAATATTTTAGGTTGTAAGAATGTTTCCCTAACGTTTCCATTAAGTAACAAGATGTATGTGATATATAACATTAAAAAATGTTCTGCTAATGTTACGGCAAGAACCTTTTTGATAACTTTGAACATTAGCCAACGTTCTGAGAACATTTCCGGTTACCTTGGACACACCCAACTATGGCCCTGTTCACAGCATAATATAAAATTGTATTGTGTTTCATGTGTTTAATTTATTGTGCGTTATGGTGAGTGATATTTAATGCAAACACAGTAATACAGAGAAAGGTGAAGACATTAGGCACTTACACCAAAGAGAGCAGAGCTATTATCGGGCACTGGCACTACAACAGCGAAGATCATTGGTGTCACTGATCACACAAAGAGAGGAAGAAACAAACAAACGAGAGAACGAATGAAAATCTAAATTGCACTTTGTTAGTAGGATTTATCTAGAATCAAAGACAACAAGGGCAAATGTAACTGACTGCAGGTGTGACCACTATTTCATATGTTTTTGGAAACCATCTACAAAAGCCCTGGATTCCTAAACTACTTCAAAAATGCCTCAGTGCTAAATTGCATGCACAACGGCAAATGCATTAAAATGCAGTGTTTGTCTAGTTTAAACTCATGCATATTGAAAAGTACTCACATCAATGAGCGGCCATGTTTGGGGTTCGCAGCAAAAACAAACGTAACACAAATAAGTTACAGTAATCACATGCACTCAGCCAGATCTCTTCAAACACTCAAATGAACTTTGTTTGATCAAGAACTTGGAGACAACTATTGAAGACATAAATATGCAATTCACACATAGCCTACGGCCTCTCCAATGTAACACTTCTGCTCGGAAACTGAAGTGTGAAACGCTACATCAAGGTGAATTTGTTCTACTTGTATCTAATTTACCTCAAGCATCCAAAAATTCAAGTGCTCTATGCCAAGAACGAACTTACTCGGGTCTGGCGCCACGCACTCGCATTTGTAGGCGGTGACGTAGTCCGGTTTGAAGTCGGTGTTGATGGGATAATATTTGAAGGCTCCTATCATCTTCTTGATAGCATCAGAGATGAAGATAAAGGAGATGAGGCTGGAAAAGCCTTCCTCTGTGAAGCGGGTCATGTACTTTATGATGTAGCTGGCGTCCGTGGCAACCAGCAACAGACACTGTGCGCACGAGTGCATGCCAATCCACAGCCGGAGCTCCATGTAATCAATTCCATTATTTCTGAAGAGAAAGAAAGTTTACAGAAACAATAAACAGAGAGATGAACGCGCCGTGCCAACAAGACAGAAGTCGTTTGCACGCATCAGAGAAGACAGATGATTTATGGAGGTCTTTCACACCGTCGATGAAAGTGAGCGATCAAGGCTGTTCTTTATTGTATTCAATAATGGAGTGTGAAATTATGATGGATTGGTGGGCATTGCTCTCTTACTTGCTGAATTCATAAAGCAGCTTCTCAAAGATGAGGATGGGACCTGTTGAGCTGAGAATAATGAGAGGCTGACCACCAAACACACAAAAGACAGTTCCTGCTAGAGCAGTGCCCAAAAAACTCTCCATCACACCCTGAAAGATAGAGAGAGAGAGAGACATAGAGAGAGAGATAATAAGAGAGTTAAACAAGGCAAATGACAAAGAAAGCAGGGTTACTTAAGCCCTGTTTGGACAGGATTCATGTTTAGGACATGCGTCTGTAATTGTTACATCTGACGTACGTCTGTAATGTTTATTGTGAATTTAAAATCTGTAAAACCTGCACAGATAGGTGTGTTTCCACCAGTTACACGCAGTTGTCACACATAACTGACTTAACATGAAACTTAGCCGTGCTAATTTAGAAATATTAGGAGAAACTGATTCAAATTTCTGTCCAAATACAACAGAACTGGTCACATTAGTGAGCAGCATAATAACTCCTCAGTATATTGCAATCTTTAAAAACAACAACGCTGACAATCCGTTACTTTTTCTCTTTTGTTTCTCTAGAAATGACATTCAAACATGCACTTTGCTTCACTCACAAAATGAGTGTGTTTATCAAAAAACTCCATTGGAATATAGATCTATTAGACAAGGGGAAAGAAATAGGAAAAGGGTTACAGATAAAGCTAGGTCAGAAGCCTGCTTGTAAACTGTTCCATAAAAGATTATGACATTCAACTTTAAACGAAGTGTCATATCCTGAGTCAAGCAGAAAATTGGCAGGAAGTACCTGGTAGTTGTCTGTGGCATCCCCCAGAAGGCCCCCGAAGGTGATTGCATTGGTAATGCAGCCCAGATAGATGAAGAGCACTGCGGAGATGGACTGAATGTGGAAGCCTTCATAAAAGTCACTTGGGTACCAGGGGAGCTTCCTCTTGATGTCGAGGAAAAGGCCGCCACAGAACCTGCCCCACAAACACAGATCCATTATTCAACAGAGAACTGTCTTCTTGAGCTGGTATTAGAAAGACAGACAGAGGTGAGCTCAGTCTTAAATATATTACGAAGACAGGCAGAGGTGAGTTCTGTCTTAAGTATTATCAGAGTACTGGCAGAACAGCTATTTTTTGATTCTGTCCTCACATACCCTCAAGCAAAAGTGCCAAAATGGCCCATTATCTTTTTCCTTCTGCTGACATATTGATCACGATTTCAGCTCCTCTCACTGAACCTTGAAGCTCTGAAGTGTCTTTCATTTATATGTAAAGACAGATAAGACAAGAACATTTTTGAGCTCCTAAACCCCAAACAACTCAAAGTCAGGGTTCCGAAACTTCCAGCCAAAGAGTTTGAGATATCACAAGGTCAAAGTCAACAATAAACTGAAGATCAACAGGCTAATGGACAACTCTCTGCAACAGCGTTCACACACACACACACACACATATTTACTTATCTGTCTAAATGGGGATATTCTATAGACTTCTATTGTTTTTATACAAAGCTAGTTATAAACACTATAATCTAACCCACACACCAACCCTAAGAGAAAACTTTCTGCAGTTTTACAATTTGAAAAAAGTATTTCCTATATGTTTTATACTGTTTTTTACAAATAGGGACATTCCCAATAGGAGGTTTTGCTAAGATTTGTCAGGCTTTGCTAACTTTTGGGTACAACTGTGTGCCCAATATAAGTAAACACACACACACCTCCCGGTATATGCCAGTTCTTCTCCAAGCTCATGCGGCACAGGCATCACTTCATCCTCTCCAACAGGCCCTCCACCGCCTGCTGTTCCATTCATCTGGCCCAGCTCGTTGAGGGAAAACACAGACTTCCTGCACAGGGAAACCAAGAGAAATATTAAAGAAGCAAAGGACACAGGCTTTCAGAAAATGCTGAAGGAAAGCGAAGTTTACCTTTGGTCAGCCGAAGGGAGTTTTTTGGGGGGTTCTATGCGAATTTTGGGGTCCCATTCTCCAGGTGGAAGCACAATCACCTCGTCCAGAAACTCATCAATGCCGGCAATCAGATCTTCTCGATCTCTGGCTTTATATGCGACATCACTGAACAGCTGCAGATATAACAGAGACCTTTTTGTCAGCAAATTTTGGATCTCTTTAGAAGACACCGTAAAAAATTTGCATTACATTAACATGATGATATTAGGGACTATTTTAAAAATACGAATGACATAAAATACATTTATACTTACATCATCCACCATGAGAGTGGCAATGGCACGTCCGATCTCATTGTAGGATTTGGCTTTACCAGGAGGCCCAAGGAGCACAAAAATGAATCTGTTCAAAACACATATCATAGTGTGATCACTTTCTTTAAAACATCTATCATTCTGTTCCACGTATAAAAGACAACCATACAGGTCTGCAACAACATGAGAGTGAGTAAATGACGAGAGAATTCTCATTTTTAGGTCAACTATTTCTTTAATGAGTCGGTATTTACTTGAATATTGAGTTTTGTTTGCATAAAACAAACTATTACCTGGTGGGCACTGGAACTTCAGTCAGTCCCCCGAGAGTAGTAGCTTGAGCCAGACGAACAAAAGCCACGAAAGGTTTTTCTAAAAAATCCACTTCTCCCACCAGAACGTTGGACGCCTCCGCATCTCTGGGGATTTTCTTCATGAATTTGTTTTTCAGCTGAAATCAAAGCATGCAAAGATGATAACAGCTCGTATTGTTTCCCTCTTGGTAGAACAATAATTTAATCCCACTTTACATGAACTATTTCAGCTAACGATTTTAAGTTGTAAGAACATTTTCTGACTTTCCATTAAGTAACGAAACCATAAAAATGTTATTCTGAAAGTTCTAGGTGCATTCCAAACATCCATTTTTTTAGACATTGTATTAACATTATTGTTTGGTTCTAAGAACGTTATTGAAACATATTTTTAATACTGTAACATTTTTAAAAACTCTATTAACAACTCAAGAGTAATGTTTTTGATTTAATGATATATAACATCAAAACATGTTCTACTAACATAACTGCAAGAATGTTTTTGATAACTTTGAGAGAACATTTAGAGAATGTTAGCCAGCGGTTTGAGAATGTTCCCTGTTAGCTGAGATCTTGCAGAATTCTGCATTTTTACTTTGCATGTGGCTCTGCTTGATTGTGGGAACATGTAGATCTTATTTTACAGATTAAGCACAACAATAATCTGGAACAACATGCTTAAAAGACGAAAGCCTCATTTACTAGAACTAAACTTTCTATCCAAAAGGTCTGCAGCCTTTATCACTGCATAGACAGATGCACTCCAGAAAAGCGCAGTTTGGATTTGATTAAGGTATGGCTTCTCTGCTCCACTCCTGTCTTGTTTTGAACAAATTGTAAACCAAGCATATGTCCCCCAGTTTTTGTGGAAAGATCAATCTCAACAATGTACTTGAGAAAAGCAAAAGAAGGGTGTTTAGCAGGCGTATATTGCTTTATCCAGCAGACAGGGCTCGATGTGTATAAGCCTACGCCAGAAAACAAAATCTTTTTGGGTAATAGCAACATTTCATCTTCTTGCCCAACTCAATAAACAACTAGAAATGGATGTGGAAGCTGGGCCAGAGTCCTACCTACAACATTTATATTCACAGCCTTTTGAAACAGTTGAGGAAGTATTTTTTCATTGTTATACCAAGGCTCTAAGAAAGACTTCTATTGATCGTGACTGTGCTTCAAATCAATCTTTATCTTGCTGTCTTTTAAAAGTCTTAAATGAACAATAATCTTTCTAATAAACAAAAGCACTATAAATGAGTGTTGTAACTGGAGTTTCCCCTGAACATTGTGTCCCCATAAACAAAGCAGAGACAGTGACACATTTTCCAGCTGCCTGCAGGTCTCTGGTATGTCTATGCATGTGAGAGCTTAACACGAGGACCAGGCAGTGACAGGGGCATGTTTCCACAATCACAGATCAATACTGACCCAGACATCATGCCACAGCAAAGCACAACACATCAGATCAGCGGCACACTTACAATCACCTAATCATAACAAAAAATCAAATCTAAATTGTGTCGAGTTAAATCTATTTAACCAATTTCAGTATATTGATGGCTATTCAATGCAATAGAATAGAGGTCCACGTTTCTCTTCAGAATTTGGCGGTCAGGAAAACGCCATAAATTCCTGTTACAATTTCCTGTCACACCTGTAAATAACTTTAATGGACATACTCTTACGCAAAACATATGTGCTGTAAACAATATGAAGTATAAAACTGTAAATAATATTGTTATAGGATTGTTCTGTTTTTCCACATTGTGGCTTACGATGTAAAGACAAACACATATACAGCAGATGTCATGAGACTCACCTGGTCTGTGCTCGGTGTGTCTGCAATGTCGTTCATACTTCTGCTTTGTGCGTGACCTACGGATACAGAAGCACAAGCAAACATATATCTGCATGATAATTCAGATAAACACAAGAATGACATTTTTTTTAAATAGCTAAAATATATTTTTAAATAGCTAACATGTTACATAAGAGTAATGAATATTCATGAAGTCTGTTCTCTAATGAAACACCTCAATACTCATTCTCATTCTGGGGCGGAAAATCTAAGAGCCAAATTAGAACACAAATTATTTTCGAACCTCTTCATTACCTCATCATTAACCAATCAAAGGTCTAGATAGGCTGTGGTAAGAACATAGACACGAAGGTGCATAGACTCACGTAGTCGGCCATAGTTGGCTGCTTGTTTGCTACGCAGATCTTCTGTCGAGCGGTTGAAATTTGCACCAGCGTTCGGTGTTCGTGCCGGGCTCCGAGCTGTGATAAACAAACAACAATAAAACTTTTTTAATTAAGTATCACATAGGCAATGTTTTTCTAATAAGCGGATGCTAATGAACTGTGGAAAATAGAAACAATCACAGAGCTACAGAAACCACGGAAAGAATTTACAGTGACAGTTCACCTAAAAATGGATTTTTTAATGGAGTATCCGAAACCAATAAATCACTTTTAAGTCAAGTTTAGCTCTTGTTCATTCATTCATTCATTCTTCCGCTTCTTCCAAACTCACTGCCTCCGGAGCCAGATTTCCCCAGATCTGCGAGAGAGCGATGGATGGGCTTTTTCGTCTGATGTCTGTGTTTCCTCAGCAAGACAAAGCTGATTTTATCTCTCAGCTCAGGACTCATCAACCCTTCCTCTATCTGACGCTCAATGATGTCATCTACACGGGACGGAAGTTAAAGGTTTATGATTGCAATCAAAGGATGGCATGTGTGCGCGTGTGGTATGATAGCTAAACATTATAATCCAAACAAATAATACAATTATAGCTGATCAAATAAGTCATAAGAGTAACACAACAATACTGAAATAAGCTACACAATGTCACACTTAACAACATGTACGTGTTGAACATAGTGAATCACGCTGCTCACCAACTATCTGTGGGAGTGAGTAACCATCAAGGTCTAGCAACACAGTGCCTGTCTGTAGGCAGGTTCGCAGTTCAAACAGACTGTGCAGGGATAGCGTGGAAACGTGGGGTTTGCTCCATCTCTCACCGCCCTCCTCGACCTTTTCTTCAAACTTTACCCATCTGCAGACGTGCACAGACGCGCGCACAGACGCGCACATACACACAGGTTTGTTTTAATGTATTACTGAGGACATATCATAGGCTGCCATGGCTTTCATACCAGGCTAACACTTCTTACACCACCCCCTAACACTAATCTTCACACAAACATGTTGACGTATATCCAATAATGGATTGCACGCCAGTCCTTATAGAATCTCAGACTGCGGGTTAAAACACTAAGCTAAATGCACTTAACTAAATACAACTAACTATGTAACCATAATCATATGTCTGGCAAAATAAACATGCTTATGAAGTTTTTGTTGACGTCAAAAGCTGTGCGACCACTGTACACTACTGTACACCAACTGTAGTTTGGCACAAATGTACATAAAGAATTATGTCAGCAATGCATGAAGTCCTTACCCCTGAAGCTACATTAATTAAAAGAATAATATGACTAAACTGGACATAAACTGGTTTCACAGGCAAGTCACACTTCTGCTGTTGCTTATGAATTTATGAAACTGTCAACTTTCTTATTCAGTCTGTAATGATGACAATATTTGCATACTGTTGTGCCTGTGCAGTTTACATGGACGGTCATAATAATACATTTAAACATCCGTTTTCAAGGTTTTCATGCTTTGATTCAGCATCGGATTGGACATCACGTGACTCAAGAACAACGTCCAGTATTGGGCTGCTCTTCCCGTGCGCTTTTCATACCTCGCTGATTCTCTCCACTCCAGTTCATCTCCCTCGTGTTGCAGTGTGTCCATTTCAGTGAAGAGAGTGGGCGTGGGCCCGGTTTCCTCCTCATCCCCTAATATGTAGCGCAGTCGCTCTGCTGCCGGAGACACTGTGTGACAAACAGGAAGATGCGATTGAAAACCTGCGTTTCTGGATGTTTCTCCGTCAGACAGCGGATTAAAGATCTTCCTGAGATTTACAGATACAAAACATGCAGTTGCAAGCAGCACATGCATTTCCAAAACACACACGCACTTGTAAGACACCCGCTGTAAATAAAAAACTGAATTTGGCATGGTGTTGTGACGGCCTGGGCCCTCGAGAAATACCTGCACAGTGTAAGCCACTGTTTATTATTTTTATGAACTGTGACTCACTATGAGTCCACACTGTTTTTGAAGCGATGTTCATAAGAGCCTGCGGCAACATATTGTGTTGTTTCAGGTTTTTCTTCTTTTTTTCGCTCAGCATTTCTCAACTTCAGGTACAGAACATTTTTCTTTTCTTCCCTGGCTTAATCATCGCTGCCTGCTACCTTTTCACACGCAATCTGTGCAATCACAGGATTTCCGAGGACTAAAGGCTTCAGACTTTTGGGGAACAGAAGCCCAAAGCACGCGTTTTAAGTTAAGAGTGAGGTGTTAAAAATAATACAGTGTGTCATGAAGCTGAAAGCTGCTTTGAAATCTAGGCCCTGCCGTTGGTGGCAGTCGGTGTGTGTGAAATTCCAATTCAAACACATTTATATTTACACAAACCCATTTTTTATTTCGGGAACCCATATAAACAGGTTTCAGCATTCATCCCGGGAGTGTAAGAAACGCATTTTCATTTTAGCATTAACTGATTTTGGCGTTCATACTGGGAACGTGAGGCTCCCGGAATCGCATACAATCGGTGAGTGTAATTTGCATACCGATCCCGGCCCTGTACATACGAGTATAAAAGGGAGGTGGTACATCACTCATTCAGCTTTTGTTCTTCACAGGCTATGAAGCTGGTTAATAGTGATCTGTCTGATCTTACAGACAGATACGACACACTACAGCGGGTCTGTTCTCGTTCAGACATCATCCCCTGGGCATTTAGACCATCTAAGCATTTGGTGCTAAAAGAGTATTTCTATTCCAAAAGAGCAAACTCTACAGATGTGCATCTGTTGAAAGATGTCTTTCTGCCTCTATTTTTATAGATGTGGCTGATATATTTCTCCATCTGACGGCCACGAGATCTGCCTCGAGGGGTGGTGCCGCCATCATGCTGGTTTTTGTGGATGGGACATGATGGGACAAGTCGCGGCTCCTGCCACACTTGTTACCTCCTCCAAGGCACTGGTGCCTCTCTGGTGGACATATGCAGAACAGTGGATTGGAGGGAATGAGTTGTTGTGTTCCTCATGCCACAAAAACCGAACTGACCGCTGTATGGCCGAAGCGCTTCTTCAGGTACTTAGCACAAAATCTGAATGACTGCTGCCTGCCACCTCTCTTTTATTCCGGTATGTGTGGGGCGGGGACTGGCATGCAAATTTCACTTACCAATATGGCCTGTCACCTTCAGATCAGAGATGATAGGTTCTCAAGGGTGAACCGCTAGTGTCACGTCATAAGGTGAAGTCGTGGCCTAGAAGGGGCAGTCATGACCTAATGGTTAAAGAGCCTGACTTGTTACTGAAGGTTGCAGGTTCGAATCTCAATAATGATAATAACAAAAAATGAATAGGCGTGTCCACAAATTTGAGTGATAGTTGAATTTCAGCCGGATTATGTAGTATGATGCAGATGGCGTGTGTGCTGAAGCTGTTTTCACAACACTTAGATGAGCAGTCAGTAATTACACAGCTCTGAGTGAGGGCAGGAAGGGATCAATAGCATTGACTTCCATGTCAACAGGAACTGAGGTTATGGCCTGTTTTATTAGCCCTGGTCACAGGAATTACTGTTGAATAACTGGAGATTTTCAAATATAGACAGAAGTTATGAATCACAGCCCATAAAGAAAATAATTGTGTTGTTTTGATATCAGATAATGAGCTTTGTAAATACATGACAAGCATGTTATTGTTGTGCTAATCTGGCATGACTATGAAATATTAAAGTGAATCGGAATATTTGTTTATTTCACAGTTCTGATCTAACTGCAAAATCTGAAAACTGTTGTTTAATCTTGGCTATATATAAACTCCATCTCACCTATACAAAGAAGTTTGATACGATTCTCAAAACATAGCTGCCATATTGAAAAGAAGAAAAAAGTATATATACATATATACATATGCAGTGTAATACAAGACACTTTATAAATTAACAAATTCTGTCAATCCCTTCAAGCATGGTTTTGGAGCTGATTAAACACTCACTGGTTCTGTTAATGTCTGGTGGCAGGCTGTGTTCTGGTTGATCCAGACTTCCTGCTTCGAGATCATACCGGTCTCTCTCATCACAGTCATAATGTTCGTGTCTGTGATGGTCATGACGAAGTCCTCGTTCTACGTCAGCGTCGCGACTTGACATAGACGAGCGTCTCCGTCTGCGTTTGCGCCGGTAACCACGGGGAACTGGCACACCGATGTAGATGGACTGCGGGTCTGAGAGAGGCACAACACAGAATAGTTTTTATAAGATGAACCGCAAAAGTTTTACCTTAAAATGTCAGCAACTAGAAAAAAACACATGGTTAAAAGGGCCAAGATGGCAGCGCGTGCACGTCGCGAGGCTCAGCGTCTTACCAGATTTCGGAAAATAGGGACAATTTAGCTGGTTATTTCTTGCGTGTTCGCTCGATTCAGTTATGTGAAGTCTACCTATAGTAAACAGTCCCTTTTTGACATCATCAATCGGTGCTTCAACATAGTTTTTACTGCATTTCATATACGTGTACTCTGCATAACGAACAGTTGAATCCAATCCAAATAGTTAGTCAAATAGTATAGAATAGTTGAATCCAAAAATGTAAACATATAAAGACATGAACATTGATTTAAAAAAGTAATTTCATGCTTCATAAAAAATATATATTGTTCTGCTCATTCAAGCGCATATGATCAAGTTCTGTTGATACTGAAGAGCATTCATTTTGTCCCTCCTGCCTTCACTGAAACTGTGGGTTCAATAAATAAAAATAAATAAATATCAGCACTGCAGTATTAAACCTCAGATAAAACCCTCCAGTGCTGCCAAAACATGGAAGTATACTTAAAAAAGTCTAGTTCTGAGCAAAGCAATTACGTAAATTCTCTATTAATCTAACTATTAGAAAATAGCAATTGGGATCCAGTCAAATTTGAATAAATTAACATATTTGAATGCCATTTTTAAGTGTCTTTTAATTATGAAAAGGATGAGAAATAATCTTTAAAAGTGTCTGGATAAAATGATAATAATAATAATGATAATATATAAAAAAGAACTGTACTCTGTAAGAATATCAAGCATCATATGACTTCAGCCAATGAACTAACACACATATAATCATATATCAATACAATTCAGACAAAAATCGGACGTATTCCTTTATAGAACATTATGTACTCCCAAAAGTGTTTCATTACTTTCACCTCGAGGAACCGTGTGTTAACAGCTACTGTTTAATTGTATAATCTTAAGATGGGGGAAACAAACTCTGACTAATTGTGAAAGCAAGGGGAACTGTGATAAACTATTTTTATATGTTGGCACAGAAATATGAACTTACTACGTTCTAATTTGAACATAATGTGTTTTACACTTATTTGACCATCTTTAATTTTCCATCTCAATGAGATGGCAAATAACAGGAAGCGTTCAACTTCATTGCCTATCAAATCTTCAAAGGATAATGGAGAGATAATGGACGTGGGATTAAAAGGCCTACAAGATCTAGGTCACTGTACACACTTTGAAGTGACCGTATTTAGCCCGTATTCTGCTCCTCTCACTAAGATGGAAAAGTGCCAAGTTTTTTTATTAAAAACTGTCAAACTATTAAAGTACTTTTTCATCATGGCAAGTAAAAAAAATAATGTTCATGCTGAAAAAAAGTGTGTGGGGGTGGAGGGTCCAATTGTCTCCACAATGATGTTAAAACCTGAAATCAGCTACATTGTGGGGACCAGCCATTGGTGCTTAATAAACACATGCCTTAATACACATACGTAATGTTTTCATTAATTTAAGAAAATGCCAAAGGTTTTCTCTAAATGTTAGGTTCAGGTGTAGAGAATAGAAAATCATTTTAAATGTCCCCACAAGCATACAAAAACAAATATTTTGGTTTGTTTGCATGTGTGTGTGCAGTTTTGTGCTTAGGGATTCTCACCCTCCTCCTCCTCATAATGGTAACGACTGTTGCCGACGCCTCGATCATGGTCCATCCTGAAAGAATGTAAACAACAAGGAATGTTAATATGCAAAAAGAGATGACAAAGAAAGTATGCAAGAAGCGTGCATACTTGCATACTAAAACTGCTTACATTTCTGTCATTTTTCCTAAATAGAATCACATTTGGTATGCTCTCTTTTGTTATGACTTGTGATCGTGCACAGCATGAGGTCCAGGCATGACTGGGGGCAGTGGCACACACTGAGCACTGAACGTCAGCCAATCACTGATCAATAGAGAAATAATTAACAGAACAAATGTCCAACGGAAAGATGCATAATTAACCAGAGGGAAGCACATGCGATCTAATAATAGACCCCAGTTTCCTCCCTTCACTAAGAAAACATCAGAAGTTACTCACTAGTTATAATTTTGCAAATTTGCAAATACACTTACAATAACACAACAAGAACGAATCAGACTTTTGTTTTAAAAGCTAAACTGTGCCAAACTGCGAAATTAATTTACAGCTTCCAGATCTGGATGCATGGGCAACACATACTTTTTGTGAGCATATCTATGTGTTGTGTAATCTGAATCGAAACAGTGAAATATATACTTAAACTGTATAACAAGAACTAAATAATAACAAGAACTTAGACTTAAAGCAGGTTGTTTATGGGGGTTCTCAAACAAAGCCAATCTATGATGTACCAAAATAATCCAATTCCTCCTAAAGTGCAGTGATGCAGCTGTAGCGTTTTCTCAAGTGAGGAATTAACTGTCACTGTTTATAAAGAAGTCATGCTGTTGCATTTGATAAACTCCGCTGGATTCCTAACGGGATAATTAGTTGTCACATTGGTGTCCTTCACACCCAATGGCCAGCAGAGAGAGAGTATGAGTAGAGAAAGGGCCTAATCAATGGGTCCCTATTGCCATTTGTGCTCAACCCACTTTCAACACTGGCACACTGCTTGACTCTTTAGCCTGCATGTATCACCCTTGCTGTCGATCTCAGTTTATCTCTGCTAGCCTCCCTGCTCCTCACACTTCAAGCCTTCTCATTCTCTCTCTCTCTCTCTCTCTCTCTCTCTCTTCAGGCATACAAGCACCCACACTTCAAATTTTCATTCAGTGTTCAAATTACCATCAACCCTCCACCAGAAAAAGCAAAACTTAGAATTTATAGCTTTGGCAGAACTAATTCACCGTAAACACATTAGTTTCTATTTCCACCATGGAAAGAAGTTATTAAAGCAACGCTAAAGTAGATCTCGCCGTGTCAATCAGTGATTAAGATGCATGAAATAGGTCTTGCTTCTGAATCTCTTTAAACAGAATGTACAAAGACCGCCCTGGACAAGAAACATGAATATATTCATCAAGCTCAATTAAATGTGATTCAGTAATAATAGGTGTTTTACCTTATTAGATCTGCAGAATATCTCATGCATAAATAATACACAGATAGATGTTATAAAAGAGCTCATCAACTAATGTTTTTTCCTGTAAATGATTCTTTAAAACTTTGTCTTTACCGATAAATGTTTTGGGACTTAGCATTCCACTGCATGTTTGTAAATCATAATGTTTACAAAAACTTATAAAAAATATTGTGTGTAAAAAATACACTTTTATCATCATTCTTATTTTTTTTACTGTTTTGCTTGCTTCATATTTACTACTACTGTCTGTCTTTTGATGGTTTTTAAAGTCTTTATAGGGATTTTGCTTTTATTCACTACAAGACCCATCGAAGCGCAGATGTCTAGCAGCTAGACATCTGCGGCACTTGTACATGACACCTTTAAATGACACTTTTAAATGACACCTGAGCACTTGTTTTTCTTTTACACATCAAAACACAGACACGTAAAGAGCAAATAGCCAAACTATGACTTATACATACAGCAGAAACCTCACAACCAAGATACCGAAATGAGTTACTGAACCACACAACTATGTTCAATGAATGACCCCCTATCAAAACCACGGTAAACGAAGGTCCACACTGCTTTAAAGTGTAAAATTCAGTTTTATATTAAAATAAGTGTGTCAGTAAAATGTCTTACCTGATCTCAGCTGCAGTGCAATGAAGAAGAGATAAGAAGTGATTTGCTAATCAAAAAGATTCATCAATACAGGAAATCACTGAGGATCACAGCTCTACTGGGACGGAACACAATCTGAACATGATACAGTATGAACATTTTACTGTCCCGGTTACTCAACCCCTTCTCTCTCACTCACACAAACACAGTGTGGGTCAATGCTATGGACTGGTGACAGGGTCAATAAGTAGATAACTGGGACTCAAGCAAATGGACCATTGAGATCCAAGTTAAGGGACATTAATGACTTACTGTGCCCTCCTATGTCCATGTTTGTTCATTTAACCAGACGATTCACTGTTAGGGAGGGGGCCTCATTAACAAACCTGTGTATAATAGGACAGGATTGTTGTGTTGTGTAAATGTTGCGAATGCTTTAACTCGCCCTATATTTCTCAATGTTGAGTGTGTATTTAAAACACTTGGGTTTTTTAAGAAGGATAACCCTTTTTTTTACAGGTTTTAAGTCAAAACACTAAAACATGTAGGAACTAGATCTGAATGGTTTGTTTCCCCCGTGTGGGAATTGAAAACATGATTTTATGGCCTCAAGCTATTTTTTCACAAACTCAAATGACAGGATAATGTCAGGATATGTGCTTTGACATTTATCGACTACTAAGAAAAATTCAATTCATAGCAGTGTACACAAACTCCACACTCTGCCCATCAAAGCACACACACACACACACACACAATCAATAACAAATAGAGACCTACTCAAGATAACTTGTATCCTGCAACTCATTGGCTGATAAAATGGTTGATCATGTCATCCTGTGGGATTCAGGCTCTGACCTGAACTGATCTTGTGGTATTAAAGATCTAGCAGACCTTTATTTAGATCATTTTATTTGATATTATTCAACAAAAAGGACACGGGAGACCATCTTTGGCCTCTAAAAATGTCTCTTATTACCAGCCAACTTGAAGAACCTTTAACACATTTGATTAAGCACAATCTGAAGACCATAAAAGAAGCACTATGTTAGTGAGCGTTAATATATTAGTGAACATAGTGAACATTTTATATTAATAGTGTCTACAGGATCTGAAAAATTCACTCTTTCATAAACCACCACTCGGGGTCATTAGTGACCTGTCCATCAGGAACGTATTTCACAGCTGACAATCAAAAGACAGCCCTCAAACCTCCGAGCAAACAGAATATTTCCGGCAAAAGTGACACGTGGATGAATATAGAAAGCCATTTTCATTGTGTGGCACACTCGAGCCTCATGACAGAATCCATTCCACTTCTTGCATTGCATTTGTGTGAGTAATCAGGGACAGTCAATGATATTCATTGCTGGGATTGGATTCATTCTGCGGTCCGGAGCATGGCACTCCCAGTTCGATTTGTTCGGTGATAACACCATATGGGTTTTTGTCAGGAGATGATGAGAGATGACTCTGCATATTACCTTTGGGATAATGGCAAGGCGAGGTGCATACCTATTACACTACCGGTAAATCTCACGGAACGGAGCACACCAACAGACCTGAACTATGAAAAGAAAACCCATGCAGCACAGGATATAGAATATTTACGTGTTATTTTTGCAACAATTTATGATCAGTTTTGGGCAAATCAAAGATCTTTTGGCTTCTTACATTGAAATGTAACAAATGCAGGTTTTTCTGTGAAGCTCTACAGTACAGATGATGGAGAGTAAAGATGAGGAGTTAGCTTCTCCACTGCAGGGCACAGGTGCTGGAAAACCAGCACCGTCATTTTAAGCCCATTTTCTGCTAGTTAAGTTTCGATTGGTATCCTCCATTCCTTTATTAGGTTCATCTATAAAGCTGATATATAGCTCTTCTTTTTCTCCTGTTTTTGCACATTGTTTCTTGTTGATTTTAAGCTCCCCTCGTAGTCCCAGCTGTTGCCATGGAAATAAAAAGATTTTGATTTCATTATTTCAATATTATTTCATATTTCAAAAATACTGAAAATATTTGGGCAGACTAATATTTAAATACAATTATTTTTCTTTGACGATATGACTCAGCTCCAGGCCGCGGTTTAAGATTCCACTACAGGATTTATGACGCAACACACGGTAAGGCTGTTAAATACAGTAAAGGTCTACAGAAATAAACAAAAATAAAACAGAGCATAAATAACATGTTTTCAGGGTCTTTAACCTTCCTAACCAAAACCCAACAACAGTGGCATCCATTGACTTCCATTGTAAACCACTGAGGCGTTTCTCAAAACATCTTCTTTTGGTTTTCCACGGAAAATCATATACGTTTGGAGTGACATGGGCAAGTAAATGGTGGGAAAACATTTGGGTGAACTTCACTAATGTTAAGTGATACAACTTTTAATTTTTAAAAATGTATTAGAAAATGTTGCAATTAACATGGACTAAGAATAACACAGGCTGTACATTTTAAGTTAATGTTAACTAAGGTATTTAACTAACAGTAACAAATGGAACCTTATTGTAAAGTTTTACCTATATATTATTATCATTTATAAAAGTGAAGTGAAAATCATGTATTTGTCAGGTATGGTAACCCACACTTGAAATGTGACCTATGCATTTAACCCACACTAACACACTAACACACACACACACGCACACAAAGCAGTGGGAAGAAATCACTGCAAGGTCCAGGAAGCTCACCTCAGCTGTTCCCTGACAGCATTGGGAATCAAACCAGCTACCTATGGGTTGCAAGTCCCACTCTTTAACCATTAGGCCACAACTGCCCTAACTGTTTGATGATGGCAGCAAACCATGACTGATTAAATCTACAATTAGATCCAAAGCTATTTACGCAGAAAAAAATGTAAAAAGGATTTTTTTTGTGGTTACACATTTTTGTGTGCGACTACAGGTGTACTAAACTGACCTTTCGGTGATATAAAAAATATTCCCTCGTTTCGTAGTTCAAAACAAAATATCCACCTGTTCAAATTGTTCTGGCAGCGACCCTGGGCCAAGTTTACCTGTCAGCTGCACATTGGGAAATGTTTGTAAAGACTGAGTTACACCATTAAAAACACCTGCAGTCAATGGAGGCTGTGAATTCATCCGTATTACAACCACTCTGGGACGTTTTGCTAGTTCTAATATATCACTCTGTCAGTGACAGCAATAAATTGAGGACATTTCTCCTCAAACTCATTTCGGTGTGGACAGAAGTTGCCAGAATGTTTGATGTGAAACTCGCGTCTCACCGCCTCTCTTCATATTTAAGGCGTTTGTAGTCGAATAAACACTGATATATTTTCACCCAGAGACAAAAGCATTTCAACCAAATCCCTGTTGTAGTAATAGCGCTTATCTCTGTAAATTGACTGGTTATATTCAGTCTCCTTAGAGATAAGGGAGCTGGGTTATTACATAGATAAGAGACCCAGCTTTCTAAGCTGGTGCCGGAATGAGCTCCCCACCCTCATTAGACAGCACAAACAGCTCTGGCCTTTTATTATAGCGTTACACTATCTCAGCAGACGCTTGATAATTACTGCCTTAAAATGTTGATGTTTAGGTCACATCTTAACCATCAAGAAGCCTAATGACATAAAACTCAGTGTAAGCCATATTAAAACCACGGGGGGCAAACAGTGCTGCGATCAAACCTGGTGTTTGTGTGGATTCTGTGGTCAGTTATTTTCTCCCATGTGATTTCAACCTTTTTGTGAAACAAGTCATTTTGAAAGGTCATTTTGAAAGCAAATTGTGAGGCTATCAGTTATTAACATTCTCTCTTATATCATCTTTTGTGTTCCACCAAAAATTTATTTTTTGTTATTTTGGGGCAAACTATTAAATGAATTTAAAAAATAAACATAGTTTGAAGGTTTTCTTAGCCTCTTCTCAAAAACTTGCTTGTTTAGATGTTTTTTTAAAGCGCCTCGCATCCCAAACCCCCTTCAGCTTTTTTGGATCCCAGACGGCACAGAACATCTTGAGCATTGATTATTCTTCTGCAGTGCATCACTTCATCTGCTCCTCTTGTTCTCTTCTGCTGTACTCATTCATCTGATGGAGAGAATCGAGAACCCATCCTTGAGTCCCAAGTCGCCAATTGTTAATTACTGTTATTAGCTCTCGTATTATTATCATAATTATGCCAGTGTGGATGCATTTTGTTCCTGCTCTCAGTATACAGAATGTTATTTTCAATGCTGCAGTTCATTTCCTCCCATTGAAGCACACGCTATAATTATTCCACATGCTGACTCTTGATGGTCATCACCATAAGGGGGAAAATGGATTGAGCATTGAGGAAATGAAAGGAAAGAGGCTAAAGCAAGATCCCCCAATGAATACGATTGGATGAATGCCATAATGCGCAGAAATCAACAATAAATAACACCATCTCTGTCTTATTTAGGCCGATATTAATCTTAATTAGCCAAAACGTTGCCTTTGGCATGATCAAAAGCACTTTATGAAATCTTCTAAAAGATACATTAACCTTATTAAACCATCAATACTAATTTAAAGAGCCACTGGGACTGACTTTTGCAACATTCACTCTTTCCTTTAGCCATTAGTTAGACTTGAAAGTTTGATTACACGCTAGCAAATCATTTACATTCTCAGTAGTTCAGGTGACTAGATGACTGTCACAGCTTATGAGAAACACCGAAATCTTCACAGCTTCAGTGTCGTCTCAACTGAAGGGCTTGAGGGCCTTCCAGAATAAATCAGAGAGACGTATTTAAAAGGTTAATTCAAGCTAACGTTTATTGATAGTCACATGATTGTTACTACAAAATCAGAGCTACATTAGCTGGAGCCGAGCAGTACATCTCGAGAAACATCATCAAGAGGTCTTTTAGCAAAAAGGTGCAAATGTGAGGTATTTCGAAATGTCTACTTACAACTCAAAAGGTGTTTTTTATACATGAATGGCAAGCATAATTACGACACCCTTCAACCTAAAATTGGCTAACATTTTCCATTAAACAACGTAGAAAGAACATGAACTCCACATTAGAACAGCAGTTTACAATTGCTTAACACGAACGTTATTTACAAATCAAACTTGTTTAGTGTTTAACACAAGGCCAGATAGAACTTCCCTTTTGTTTTAAATATCCTAACTACAATTTACCTGCAAATCAATGTGGCTATTCCAGAATAGCCTGAGGTAAAGAAGGGAAAAAGCTTTTGCTGTACTTAAGGCAACATTTTAATAAATAATAATTTGGTTCATATGTCGTACCATTATGACAGATTTCTTGGCATTACTGACACACGTCGTTTTTTTAATAGAAAGATACACAAATGTAGTGTATGTTTAGGGGTTTGTGACAATAGTGCAAAAAAGCACACAAAACAGAAACAACGCAACTGTGATGAAAGCACAGCTTCATCTGCCAATCAAACGGTGATGAAAGCACAGCTTCATCTACCAAAACACAACATTAATAATTCTGGACAAATTCCAAACCAATTGTACATTTCCCTGAATTCACACAAAAAGGCCCAAATTACATTTTAACCTCAAAGTTTTTAAAAATAATATCATTGATTGCCAACCATTAATTCACAGAATCCTTTCTATATACCATATGCAGCATTAAGTAATGAAAAAAACACAATTAAAATGGTGTAAAAAACAACGATGGCTACGTAAACAACATTTGAAGAGATATGTTTCTTTATGAGATACCGGCCTGTGGAGGTCTGTCTAGATTCCCTGTATGACTAACTGTGTTATAAAACCTACTAAAATTTCATGCCACATCCTAAAAAATCTTTGTTTCATGACAGTTCTACCAACATGTAGTGCAACGTACACACAGTGTGAACGGGAAAACGTTCTAATATACAAATGACAATAAAAACATGTTGAGGTATGAACTACTTTTCTGTGGTTCTTAAGCTTGATTGTCCACTTCATCCATTCCTATAGGTGTCTCTGCTCCCTGGCTTTCTGGTTGAGAATGTGTGAGAAGAACTTTGGATTGCTCTTGTTCCAGGTCCAAGGAGATAAGGTCTGGAGCCCAGTTGTCAGGCTCGGCTGCAGGTATAGGTAGATAACCACCATCTCGAGGTAGACACATACACCAACCAGCCCCCACGAGGTCTAGTTCGCTGTAGTTAAAACCGGCCCGTTTCAGGATCTTAAAGTCCACCATGTCTTCAGATGTGCTCATTTCCACCAGAAGAGTCCAGAAGACGCAGCTCAGAAGTATTCCCAGAAGCTAAAGAGGGACGAGGGCATGACATCAAAAGTGTTGCGCGGTACAAATGCATTATGAGATGGTTTACTCCGGTCACGTGTCCAGTGTCAGAAAAAGTATGAAAAACTACAAATTGACCAACACTATTAAAACATTTCTGTAATATTTTAACTGGATCTCAAGGAAATAAAATGTTACATGGCATGACCCCTTTAAATATTGCTAAATTAGGGTCACCAATCCAGTTTACAAATGCTTTCCTAAAAGTAGTTTTTAAACATTATGTATACAGATACTAGGAAACATATATCTAGGGGAAATGGACAGTCAAGCTGGTCATTATCTCAAAATAAACCCCTACAGAGAGATCAGTATTAACTTGAAGAGGTTTATTTTGCGGTAACTACTGACTGGCTGTACATCATCCCAAATTGCTACCAACTAACTAAATAACATACTGATTTAACATACCGATTTGAGTTATTTTATAATACGCTACTAATCTGTAATACTGATATAATGCATTTCAATAAGAAAAGAAAGGTACTGCAGAACACGATGAGAGACATGAAACTAGCACAGAGATTTGTTGCCAGGGACAACAATGAAATACATTTCAAAGGTCATAATGGAAAAGAAATTTACAGCAAAATGCCGGGATTGCCCAATCAGAATCATGTATTCCAGAGAACCATGTAACAATATGATTCATTACACAGGTGCTCTGTCGCACATTCCATCATTTTTGCGTAAGTGGACTCTTCTTTTGCAGTAATTAGAGGATTAATGCAGTAATGCAGCCGCATAGCCATGTGAGTGTGTTTAACACACCATATGAGTACTTGGATTAGAGGACCATATGAGTCAGATTGAGAGTGACGAGTTGGCCAGTTATTATAAGTTTTTAGTTTGCCCTTTCGAAAGATTGGCCACCAGCATGCATCTCTCTTTGGGTATTTGCATCTGGTCAGTGCAGATGCCCAATTTCTATCATTTATTGTTTGGCAGAGAAAGCTCTAATGAGGGAAGAGTCAAACAGAATAGGTAGCAAGGCAATCAAAATGGAAATGTGGCATGTCGGGGGGGCAAAAGAAAGTGCGGAGGAAAAATAAGAGATAGAGGGATAAATGAATTTCAGGACAGGATAGAGGCGATAAACGAAAAGCAAAAAATGCAACCTGTGGCAGTCCAAGGGCGCAGCAAATTCCAATCGTGGCTCCAATGTTGTCACCCATCCACAGGTTCACAGCATGGATGCACCCCCGAACATGGATGATGCCATTCAACGTTTCACGCTGTGAGGAGAGAAAAATTCAATTAGGTTCAGGTGACAGGTTAGAACAAGGTTCTAACCAGAGTCCACTGTGATGGCTTGATTGGAGCGGTGCTTTTAATGCTCTGATGTGATTCGGTTTGTTCCTATCTACTGAATAAACAACCGAATGAAGGCACCATTACAGCTGATTGCGCTACTGGGGGGTTTTGTTTTCCTGTCACGGCTCCTCACAGATCATTAAAAACACGTCTGCCCAACGATTCTCGCCAAATGTGTGAGTGAACAAAAAGTACAAGAGCGACTAGTAATGTCGAATGAAAGCAGCCATTGAACATCAGTGAGTGATGGCTGCTTGCAGGCAATTGCCACCTATGCGTGCTTTCATTTTGGATGTGTACTTTAAAATAAAACATCAGGGAGATAAAACATCAGGGAGACAATATTTCTCTGCTTTTGAAAAGGGCAAAGCAATTGTGTTTTGAAATGTCCTGAAATTCCACTTACCTGCTGCGTCAGTGTTTTGTAGCCACAAAGGGTGTTCACAACTTCTCCGACCTGGTGAAAAAATAGCCAAATGATTCATTTGCATATCTGTGTTGATGGTGAATTACCATTTGCAAAACTTACTGGGAGACTTTTGATCTGCTTTGTTATGTAAAAGGTAAAAGTTGTGTGCTTGTGACCCTTGAGCCAAATGATTACAGAATTCTATAGGGAATTTTCCAGCACACACGCATAACCATAATAATACAACCTTTAAACCAGAGGGCCATTTCAGTGATGGAATCTAAAACAGGCCTGATGGGCAGCGAGTCCATCTAATTAGATTACAAATAGACTGTAAACATGTCTGCTCCCATAAGCCCAGTCCAATTCCTCTCATACATTTATCACAATGTGACATTTAACCTCTTTCCTCGTTTCTCCATACATGACAACAGTGGGTCAGTAACAAAAGCCATAATATTGATCATGTGACAAAGTGGTTTAGTAAATAGAGAGAAATCCAGTAACCGAAATCAAAGATTATAGAATTAAAAGATGCTGCACTTTTATATCTATGAATAGGGGAAAGTGCAATGCTCAGTATGTCTGCTTTAGTGAAAAAAGTCCCGCCTTCTAGTAGAAACAGCCAATCATCAATCATTAAACGGTAACATTCTTTGGGGGAGGGGCTTCATATAGAGTGTTGCGAGGTACTTGACAGCCTTTGCGCAGAAGCAAAAGTGAGCTGGAAAAACTTGTTTTTATAGTGCAATACGATCTTAGGAAACAATTTATGGTAGTTGATGTCAAGTTTAATAGTCAGAAATATATTGCTGTTACTGTGACCTTAGCTGGTGATTTTACAAATATCTGTTTTCCCCCATTGAAAGAAACAGGACTTGGTCTTGTATGACTGAAATAGCTGCCCGGAGACATTGAAAAGAAGGCGGCCAAGAATGGTGGCTTCCTTAGAGGGACTTTGCTGAAATGCAAAGACCAATGTGAGTCTGGTGGTAAAGGTACAGGAAGAAGAAAGCTACCCACAAGGCTAATGACTCGACTCAGTGAATGATCTTTGTTTACCAAGTAACTGTGCCAGGATCTTTAAAGGAACTTTTTAAAAGGAGTATGCGTTACCTGACATCCAAAATCTGAAACACAGATTAACTCTCCGACGTTACATTAAAAATATTAATAATTTAGTATCACACTGGCCTTAGTCCATGTCTGTGCTGCTTAGGATAAGAATGCAAACAGTACAGGATGTGAAACAGGGTTCAAAGGAAGACTTGTTCGTTTTGTTAATCATTTATACTCAGCCCGCAAAGGCCTGTGTTCTCTCACTGCATAGTGAGCTGTCATTCCATAAAGAGAACAGTGCATTAGCGTCCAATCAACCTCATTAACTCAGATCGAGAGAGTAAGCGAGAGAGGGGCACTCAGTAAAGAGGACTCTATGGAGCGTAGGGCAAGAAAATTAAATCCGGAGAGTTCTGATGCACTCTTCACCGACTCAAATCACTACTCATGTAGAACAGCATTGACTAGAAATCACCCTAAACTCCAGCAGAAATCAGCTCCTGCACTTAGAGACCAGTGGGTTCACTGCATAAATGCATATTCTCGCTGGGAGAAAGATTACCGGCTGAAATCATGAGAAACAGCCGTCTCATCAGGGCTCTCACGCGCGGGGGCCAAATCTGCATTGATGAATGAGAGAAGCGCACAGAACGACCGACCTTGTGGCGGACGCAGCAGGTGTAGGGGACGCCGCAGGCCAGCGGACTGGTGCCGTTGCAGAAATGATACTGGTTTACTTCCCAGTCCTTGTACTCATCTCCTCCACAACAGGAAAACTGAGAAGACAAACGGTGAGAATGAATACAAAGTCAGTCAGCATACAGTTCTTTACTATAGCTAGAGCGTTACTTGTCCAATAAATCAGACACCGAACAGAATTGTTTGTAATAATATTACACGTTTTCATACAACAGTTCGTTCTGGTCCTCTGAATTCATAAGGCATTAGTTAAGTAAACAACCTTCTCCTGCACATAGTCCAGTATGTTTTTAAAATCCAGGTCATCGTAGTAATGTTTGATTCCCTCACGGATACTGTTCTGGAACAACTTGATTGTCTGTAAACAGAGAAAATTTTGGAACCCGTTAACACAGAACCTCACCACACAAAAATTCCCACAAGGTTCCAAACGTCTTACCATCTTTTCAAAGATGAGAGCAATGATGAGAGCCAGAGCCTGAAGAGCCAGAAGAACACAGAGCACGCACAGGAACTGCATGGAGAAGTTTACTTTTAGTATAGTGCCCGTATCCTTCTGGTGGAATGGCAGAAGAGGATCTTAAATAAACACTTATGCTCAAAGGAACAACTTTTACCATGTGCAGCAGGGTCTTGTTGTCCCTGAGGGAGCCCACCATTCCCATCACAGACACTGTGAACATGACAAGTCCCAGTAGTATGAGGACCACAGCAGGAGCCAGAAACACCCCCTCCAGGGTGCGATTCTTCTGTCTCTCCACTTCTGCATACACTCCGATACATAGCACACACAGACCTAGCAACTGAGGGAACAGAGGGGAGGTCTGATAAAACGTCTTTAAAAGCCACATTATTTTCAAAGGTTACTTCTACAGTGTTCCTGTAGCTCAACTGGTAGAGCATTGCATTAGCAGCCCAAAAGGTTGTGGGTTCGATTCCCAGGGAACACACATACTAATCAAACTTGAATGTACTGTAGGTCGCTTCGGATAAACACGTCTGCCAAATGCGTAAACATAAATGTATAGAATAAGATAAACATGCCACGATGATGAAGTTAAACAAACATTGCGATTCAAAGCGATGAATCTGGTGTAAAACCAAATGACGACTCATTTGTGTTCTTTGTGTCAGTAATTATTGTAAGACAGACTTCTTCGAAGCGCGGCATTAAAAAAGCATTAACCATATCAATGGAATGACGCAAATGATAAATAAGATTGATGTAGTCAGACTAATAGCAGTTTGTAGCTGAATTAAAGAATATATTAGTGCAAGACATGCTAATTGAAACCACTTAATTTCCAATTTTCTTTCCCGACTGTTCTTCCTGGAAGGTTAATTTAATAAGTCTGGTTGGTTGATTAACTTTGTCATCTGCCAATTTCGGTTTTCATGACAACTTGAATTAATTTTATTTCCATGCCACATGGTGTTTTACTGGTGTATCTGTCAGATAAAGCCAGTGTAAAGGCTACAAGATGAGCTTAAGAGGAGAGAGCGAAAGCATCCCAAGAGGCTTTTCTGCATGTATCATCGTGTTCCTAAATCTTGAATAGTAAAAGCTACTCCCATAGGGAACTGACTTCTCTGAAAGAAAGCAGACAATTATGGCGTGCCAAGTAGAATAATTGGCAATAAATATATATTAAAAAAATAATAAAAGTCTAATTGTTGGAGGCTATTTAACAACAGCATCAGCCTGAACAGAAGCTGGAACAGAATCTATGGCAGACACAAAGAGATCAAAGCAAACATAAAGCTCGGCTCCAGTATGTACAATCCTGTGCCATTTTGTAGTATGAGTATTAACTATCGATCACAGTAATTCAAAGGAACCGTAATAAAGAACTGAATGTAAATACAGAGCCCCTTCACTCTTATGACAGCAAAATGTGTCACGTTTTAACAATGTACAATAACTGCGTCCTGCGCCTTTAAATCTGTCAGCGACACATTTCGTGCCTTTGCTAAGCCACAAATTTAAATGACGTTTTCAGACGAAATATTTAAAAATATATGTATATTAATATTCCTAAAATGAGTTGGAAACGTGGTTGCCGTTTTCATGATTTACATTCATTTATATTCGCTAGAAACACGTTAGCGTCTTCGGGGTGTGTATGTGTGGGAGAAACAAAGAAATGACAGGACGCCTTACGTTTTGCGCACACTTACCGAAAACAGCATTGAATAGACATTTAGAGAGAATTTAACGAAGTAATAAAAGAGAATGTTTTTTCTCAATTCTTCGTAAGACGCCATGGTGACAGTATTGAATGGTTTCTGTTAGCCTTCCATTAGCTTTCCATCGCATTCAAATATTAGCCGACGCCGCTAAGACTCAATGAGCTTTTGTTTACAGACAGCAGACTGCTTTAAATACTTTCAAGACGCGTCTGAAGGCATAATGTTCACTTATTTAAAGTATTTAGTTTTGCTGTCAACTCCGTTGATCTGTTATGCAGAACACATTAGCAGGTGTTAAGTGTAGGTAAACTTATCTCGACAACAACTTCCGCGCCGCTAAACAACATGCTGCGCTGGACCAGCCCTTTAAAGGGCCAGCATGCACACATAGACAGACCGACAGACATATACATAGACTTTATATAAACCAACTTTCTATAATCTAGATCAAAGAAAGAGACCTTTTGAAACTATTTTAATTTTCAGACATTGAATTTACATGCTGATCACACACTGACGTCACAAGCCCTTTCCAGTCACTTAAAAGATGACAGTATTTGTCTATCCTGCAGGACTGTAGCCTCCTAAATATGCCCAGGAACAAAAGTATCTCTAATATGTCACAATAGCTGTAATCCTCAGAAGTACCTCAGAGGTTCACAGAAAATCCTCTTTTTACAGTTCACACGCACTCACGCAGACATTGATTATCTCTCAGCTTGTGTCTGTAATTCCATTTTTCAAAAGTCTTTTTCCTCAGTGTGCTTCTTAAACTCTGGCTTTTTGCTGCAGGGCAAAAGCTCAGGGATGATTTATTTAAACATACCTAAAAACCTCTGGCGTTCCAGTCACTGCCATATCCCAAGTCTGAAAAAACGTACAATTCTCACTGTTATTATTTAATGCTATGGACCTAACACCTTTAGGAAACATGTTTTTGAAAGGTGGACAACCAAGTCCAATTGCAGTATACCACAGGTTTTCAGCCATGTAGTATAAATAGCTAAAAGGTATAAAACATAACACATTGAGCCATTGTATTGCTTCTGCTCACATTACAGATGAGTAGGAAAAATAAGCAATAGCAATTTATACAAATCAAAGCCCAGTCTGGTCTGTTTGTCACAAACCACTGGAGTGTAGAAAGGAGTCTCAGAAGATCTGTTTTAAAGTCTGAGGAGAAAGAAAAAACTCTAAAACACTATCAGAACACATTCTCTGTTCTACGTGAGTTTCGGTTTCACCTGATTCTGGGTGGATGGACAATAAAACGCAAATCATGTATCGCTTTAATTTGAAGAAATTCAGTTGCATGGGTGTCTGGATGAATTGAAAAACAGTAAGCGTACTTATTTAATATACAAATGGAGTCTATTTGAATGAATGAAGATCTTTAGGTCTAGATTGTGACATCTATAGGAAATTGGGACATATTTGACTTCTTTTTCCTCGAGGTAAATTATATTCACACCAGTCGGTGTGTAAAATTAAATGTCTGATTTCTTCCGTCAAATGGTCAGTGGTCAGCCAGATCTTGATTGTTGAGGAGCACTCCCTGCCAGAGAACATTATGTTGTGGTGATCAAATGGTAAAATATGAGACTGAGCTGAGAACAGCTTGCCAAGCTGTTTTCCTCTCTAGACAACATCTGCATCGAAAAGCACTAATCTGAATTTCTTGAGTGATCAAATGTCCTTGGTAATGTCTTGATCAGTTTAATTAAAAGAAACAATTTCATCATTTCTTTTTGTCTAGTCCAAGAACGATGCAAAAAGATCTAACATGCAAATGAAAATGTGCCCATATGTTGCGGTTGAAATATATCCGCGATGTTTATTCAGCGTTGATGAGATGCCACGACACATTTCCTTTATATGCTTCCTCAAATTCCACAGAGATTCTTGGAAGAATCTGCAATTCAGGTAATGCATATGATTGACTTTCCAAGCATCCTATCCCACTAAATTGATTTTTTCTGTGGAGTCCTTTCACTGAGGTATTTAATAAGCAAACAACAGACTAATTTTAATGGTGAAAGGAAGATACTCCCTTAAATCTCTTGATTGGTGTGTGAGATTATATAAATCAATCACAATCACTTAGAGAATATAATTTACAATGTTCAGGAATAATGTTGCAAACACACGCAGTATATGCACACAATATACCACGAGATCATGTTTTATTTTGAAATCATTGAGATTTCTGTTCAGAAAGGATTTATGTAAACCCATTAAACAGAGCAAAACAAACCAATCACAACAGAGAGAAACAAGCTAATTAACAATTACTCTTAGCAAACAACACAATATGCCACAGACGATTAACCATAAACATGCCGAAAGCAATGCAGTGTTGGTTGGAGAGGTGATTCACTAAAATGCAGAAAATTTGCTCTGTAAAGGGCAGTTCCCTTTGCCTCAATCACTGAGTCATCCAGTGTCAAAACATCCCTTGTGGTCACGTACTTAACTAATGCATGTTTTCTATATTGTAAGATACAGAATTATATCTCCTGATTTAACATTCAGACCTTCTTTAAGAATTCCATCTTGACTAGTCACCCTTTAACATATATAACACAACACATATCCACTGTCTCAATTGTTTGAAAGAGCACCTTTTGATCGAGCGTATCGCCTTCAAATGATACCACCAGGGGGAGATCGTGAGCTTTATTTAACGACTTCGGTCCTACTCCCAACTCTAACTTGATATTAATTGGACAAGCTCAATAATTACGTATTCTGCGCAGGTACACAGTAATTGGTGAAATGTCAAAAGGAAATGAATGGCGACGATCCCAGTGCATCATCCCAAATAAGTTAAACAGTAATCATCAATGTCAAAAGTTTTAAGACTCGCTTTAGCTTTAGGCTTTAATTTGCCTTTTAGCGAAATTACATTTCCATAGTTCGTCATGCCTGAAAGAACCAAATATCCCACAGCCTGAGTAGCATGCACGGTGCGCTCTGAAGTGCAGGCCCATGTTTACTCAAATTTCGTATGATAAAAAAACAGATGTATTTTTAAGCGTTTATACCTTAATGCTCAAAGCATGTTTTGTGCCAGCAAACATCACGTTCCAAATTGCGCAGCACCCATGGCGCGCTCTTATTTATTTATGCATTTTAATCAAATTTCGTATTACACAGAGAGATTTCCATGCATGCGTTCATCGCTCTCTTTTAGAACCTCGTTTTTACCGCATCTGCGCCTGTGCGCGCGCGCGACTTCTTTTTTGGCACGCGCTGAGCACTTGGCAGCGCAGCTCAGAGGAGTGAGATGTGTAACCAAGAGCTAAAATTGGTTTCGTGATGAGGAAAAGTGAAGGAGCAAGCCCGTTGCGATCTGTTCTCCCGTCTTCTTGAAAGGAACAGAGGACGGTGCCCTTCTTATCACAGAATACAACTGCGGAATACTAATCGGAACTCTTTTTTCGCCGTGGATCGCAGTTGCTTGACCGTTTAAAGTCTCTGATTCTCTGATTTTTTCCTCAAAAGGGAATATGATAAATTGCACATTAAAACAACATCCTATCACAACCACGTAACATTTATTTACATTTAATATCATTCTCCATATACAGAAATGGATCCGCTCATCACTTCCACAGACTTTCCAAGTAATTGGACAAACGACTTTAACGCACAGAATGAAAGCGAAATATATTTGAACCAGTTTGTGCAACCAGTTTGGAGGATAGTGCTCTGGGCAGTGGCTTACAGCACAATTGTCATCGTGTCTGTGGTGGGCAACATCACAGTGATATGGATCATTCTGGCGCACAAACGTATGAGAACAGTGACTAACTATTTCCTTGTAAACCTGGCTTTCGCTGAAGCTTCTATGTCCGCATTTAACACCGTTATAAACTTTGTCTACGCTGTGCATAATGAATGGTATTTCGGTCTCCATTACTGCCGGTTCCACAACTTCTTTCCGATAGCCGCCGTCTTCGCTTGCATATGTTCAATGACCGCGATTGCGCTCGACAGGTAAGTTCCTTCGTCATATTCCTTTATAGAATATGCACAACTGGATTTCATCACATATTTGGGCTTCTCGCTGGCTGCCTGCACGTTTATTTATTTACTTTTTGGTTCAAGTCTTTAAAAAATAAAATGCAACTCTATCGCGGGTTGATTTAGGACTTTACGTTAGGTTTCTAAAAATAAACCTAAATCCCATATTTAAACGCTTCGACCCTCAGAGCCCAAAGAGCGATACAAAGGAACGTCTGTAAAAAATATATAAAATCAATATTAACTTTGACTAAGTATTTAAAGACGTTCAACGATTAGCTGCTTGATTGAAAAGCACTTTAAAAACCCACGGCGACTTTCATTTAAATTTGCCACCTCTATGAGCAGCTGTATTTAAAATATCACACGTTAAGTGCGTGATCTACATTATACAAGGTTTTCCAAAATAAAGATAATGAATGGCTTATTCAATAAACAATCCCCTATAAAAGTCGTTTTGGATAAAAGCGTCTGCTAAATGTATACATGTAAATGTACAGTAAAATGACCATGGCAACCATTGATTCTGCAACAGATAAAGAGATTCTGAAAACACTTTTCACACTGTTTATCATAATGTCTGATGATATTTTACAGTTGTTCTGTACCGTGGTGAAAATGTTGTGAAGGATGTTTGACAATACTAATGTTCCTAATATGTTTAGCCATGTTTAGTTCTGGAGGACAAATTGCCTTCCAAGTGCAAACAAAACAAGCAAACAAATGCAAACAAAAATGTCGTAGCTTTCTTCAGCTCCATATAAGGAATTATCAGAGCACAGATGGCAGAGGTTATTTTTCTGACAGCATATAACATATAGTAGTTATTCATCATCCCACTCCTAGCTGACCACGGTCATCATTCAGAAATCTTAATTTTCTAAGGTGAGAGGGGCAGGTTGATGATGAGGTAATCGTATGAGAGCTGCTGGATCTGTTTCTTCATTCATCAAGCATCATAGCAAATGTAATGTATTATTCACAAAAAGGCAGAGGTTTCAGTTAATGTCTGACCCATCATCACCCCAATCTTATTCTAAGATTTCCTGTCTCCCACCTTTTGACACAGCAAATCCAATATTAAAGAAATTCCGCCTTCCATTCATCCGCATGTGGAAACATGAACTTTGCCTTCTTTAAAATTCTGTTACCTCAGAGACCTATAAGAGAGATGAAAGGCAAGGGTTACACTGGGAAACTCTGTTCTGTGTGTGTTAGGTCCTTATAGAGGAAACATCTATCAACACTAATGGATAATAGAGTTTATTTACCTTAGAAAGATTCTTTTGAGCCAAGCTGGCCAAGATTACATTCTCTCTAGACTGCATATTCTGAAATACAGACAGGAAATTAATCATGGGTTTGGAAACAACTGAGGGCTTGATGTCTTGATTTATCTTATAACTCTGAGGGTTTATACAGAGCCTAGGGCTCACCATTAGTTTCTCTGGGTTCAATTATTTCTGCAGAAGCATTTCTATCCTCTAACAGTTTTGAGTGACTTCCGTCAGGCAATTTCCATTAATCACTCATTCAATTACAGTCAACTAATGGCCAACATGAGACTGGAAAATTAAATTATGTCCAAAGATGTAACATAGAGGCAACATTTAATTAGCACGCCCGAAATAGTCTATTCCTGAAAAACCTCAAATGAGGTAGCACTGGGTGAAACCAGGGAGTCCATGCACATGCCAAAAAGACATAAAATACAACCAGTTCACATTAATAAAGTATCAGCCCTAAGAAACAGTCAAGTGTTTGTGGGGTATTTATTTCCTGCGATTATAGATATGCTTTGCTGTTTAATAGCTTAACCTTGCAAGTATTTTTATTCACCCCGTGTAGTCAATAATGCATGATTATAGCAATGCAGGCTCTTCAGCACCTTAGCTGGCATGTTTTGCTCGTCCAGATTTCAGCTGGGCTGCTGTGGTTGAGTCATTGTTGCTTAGCCTCACTCTCACAAACAGCAGCAAGGCAATCGCCTGCGTTGACCTGCAGCCTGTGACATAATTGTGTTACACGCTCTAATAGCAGCGAGGGAAGATTTGTCGCTTTGTCCAAATACAGCATCTCACATTCTCACCTGTCTTACCCATTAAGTGCCTTTTACTTTCTCGTTCAGACTCGCCTCGCTTTCTCACATTCTCTCCCAAACGTCAATCTGTGACAACATGCTAAAGAGCGACTGCGTGCCAGATTCGGCGGAAGAACAGATGGGTAACTGGCTGAGATTGTCAAACTGTCATGCAGGACAGGAACTCAGGAGCTAGCTGAGTGCTGGAGCGACACGAATAATCTCCGGAATCAGTCAACGTTTATTTAACCTCCTCCCATCACTACCGGTGCCCTTTAGCTAAACTGTATTTCATGTCAGTTTCGTGAAAATAAATAACACGTCCTGCGGGGACAGAACCCCCCCAACACACATAATAAAAAAAGATTCCTAATCAAATTACAGGACGAGAGCTAAATTTGAAAGAAAAATACTGCAAGCATCAAATTGTGTAACCACTCCATCTCTGATCCCTCTAGCTTGTTGCTTTTATTGGTTTAGCCCTGGTGCTGTTCAGACCGCTGACGGCTGATGATCTGTTGCCCTGAGCCGGTCTAATGTCAGACAGATGTGCTTGAATGTATGTTGGTGCTGGGCCTGACCTCGTCACCTGACCCACTGTCATTTCCTCATTACTCACCAATCTTCTCTGGCACTGTATGTAATCATGTTGTCCTTCGGCAAAATCACTTTAACAGAGCATGACTGGAGACGCCGAAAACACATTCATGCAAAACACAATCTGATTGTACGTCACATGTAGGCTTGTGTGTGCATCTGTTGGTGGTTTGGTAATGGTACATTGTAAAGTTTAACCATTACTGTATCTGTAATAGAATCAGAACCTTAACCAAGTTTTGTTCTTCCTGGTGATTCACTTTGAGGCACTGAAATTTAAAATTAAAGTTAAAAATCTTTTATTCACTCTTATATTGTTCCTAATCAGTTTGACTTATTTTGTAAAACACCAAAGGTTTATTTTGTAACCTTGATAGAACTTTTCCTCATTCACTTTCATTATATGAAAGAGCAGATTGGATACTCATAAAAAATGAATCGTCTGAGTTCCACAGCAACTCATATGAGTCTGGAATGACATATGGAGTTAATGATGACAAAATTTTCATTTTGGGGTGAACCCTTCTTAAATTTTCAACATGACTTTGGTTAACAGTTTGAAAATATTCTTCACAAAATATCCAGGGCTTGCCGAGGCTTTAAAACTTTAAACAGCTGAGAAACTATTGTCCTAACAAGGACATACTGTAGTTCCCTAACAATTGGCCTCCATCTATGAATTATTAAATACAATTTTCTGCATAAAACACTCACAGTTAACTGATCATTATGCAGGTTGTGAAAAAGAAGGACAGTCGTGAATATTAAGTCCAGCGGAAGTTAACGTCTAATTAAAACAAAGTTAAATAAGGGAAAGATAATATAAGTACAAAACAAAGTCAAAAATGGTCGGATGTCCCTGTGGGTGCAATTATCAGGTCACAAAATGTATCATAACTCATAACTCTCCATACAAATAAGCCATCCGCATCAAGGGCCCTGCGTAACGCTGGTTTGTATGAGAGGGTGTCACAAAAGAGCTTTACTCACTAAGAACCACGTCGAGTCATGTCTGGAGTTTAACAAAAAGAACAACAGTGACCTGTTTGTGATGTAGAGAAAAAGTTTGCGGTCAGATGAGGAATTTGGTTAAATGAGGGAATTAGAACCTGAGTATTTTTAAAGCCACTGTGTGTGTTTCTCTAAGTGGTCAAATCATGCATGAACACCCACCAGACAAAGCATGTTCAAGGGGAGAAAAAAATCAATGTCTTGCTTTTACAACCCTTGCCTTCAAATCCATCTCACAGGGCCAGCATGGTACACTCAGTGCTCCATAGTTTGTTCCTGCTCCGAATTAAATCATTCCAGGCACAAGTGTGTATTCGGTGTACATATAACTGATGACTAGGACAGATCCTGTTTGTTTTTACAGCGCTCCTATTGTACAGAGCACAGCTAAAGCGATGCACTTGTTTGTTTTACTACAGCACAAACCCAAGACTCATAACCACACAAATCCAATATTGATGAAGCCCAATGGACGTGTAAAATGTTGCGGCGGGATTTACTGTCTGGCCTTTCTCGTTTCATTTGATAGAGACAGAGTGTTGTTTTAGACAGTGATTTAAGGAGTTTACGTAGATTATACCGACATCTTTGTGTGCTGGACAGAGACGTGTTTGTGTGCATGATAAAATGACCATTGTGTTTGACATTTTAAATGGCTGAGTGTGTATAACATCTCCTGCTTACAAGTAAAGCTTGAATGAATTGTACACAGTGGCACAATAACAGTGGTTGTAAATGAAGTTAAACGTGCCTGTCGAGTGAAAACCATATACTGACAGTTCATCTTCATTTCTAGCACGAGGTTTTTTCAAAACGGTGAAAACTTCTTTTCTTTGCAAAGAAGGAAAAGCGATAGATGAGGCATTTGTGTAGCCGGGGATATAAAAGGGCCTTTAAAATGTATACTTTGTTATAAATTTCATTTAATTACACCTATAGTATTTTGTCAAGACTTAAAAGAGCCCATTCAGCTGCCGCACTGCTCTAAAGAAAGACTCTAAAAGCCTTAAACAGAGTTTTGTTGCTCTCCCACAGATACATGGCCATCATCCATCCCCTGCAGCAGAGGATGTCTGCGACCCAGACGAAGGTGATCATCGGAGTGATCTGGGTGCTTGCTCTACTTCTGGCCTTTCCTCAGTATTACTACTCCAACACAGTCCCGCTGCCCGGGAGGGTCGTCTGCTTCATCGACTGGCCTGACTACACTCTCCTGGACTTCAAAAATATGTAAACTTCTTACTTCTATCTACTGAACAGGCATGGTTATTGTGTTTGTGCCTGCTAACAGCGAACATTGGCTAGCGTTCTCTAAATGTTTTCTCAAAGGTATCAAAAAACATTCTTGCAATAACATTAGTAGAATTTTATTTAACGTTCTATATCATATATATATATATAGCTGGGATGCTGACTTAAAGGTAAATTTATGGTAGTAGGTTCATTTCCAGATTTCCAGATATTGTGGGTAATATGACCTTTCGTTTAGATGTAATCAAAAAACAGAGCAGCATCTCCCCAAAGTGTTTACTTATATAACAACAGACAATCTTTATTATTAATCCTTATTTTAATGAAAACATTTAACACAGGAATGCCATGGCCCTAGGAGAGAAAGGGGTAAAGGCTATTAAAGCAAACATAATTGAAAATCTTGCCCAAGGGTAAATACAATTACTTTACAAAAACAAACACCAATGATTATTACTCTGACAAACTGTGGCGATACTGATCTGAGATCAGTACACAGATAACCATTCATCTAAAGTTCTGATGTCAATTCTGTAGTGAAAGTTGACATTGTGGGGTTCAGTCTAGTGACTATTAGAGGTAGATGATTCTATAAGGAGGCGATTAATGTTGCTTGTGTACATTAAATGGCTTTAATGGTTTTATGTTGTAGTAATATTTGTTGTATTTGTGTTAAAGAAGCTTTAGCTGATTCCTGTGAACGTTCAACCTCAGCCCAAACACATCACAAAAGCTGTTAGAAAGTCAGCTTTTGTGACTTTCTAAGCGTTTAAAGCCGTTAGAAGAGTTTACAATGGGCAGAAGCGTTAAACCAAAGCACCTAAACTAAATGTAAGGTCCTATACATGTCCATGTGTGAATCGGGTATTGTGCATACATTATCCTACCAGTTAAGTGACAAGAGCAAAAGATAATTAAAACCAGACAAAAAGTCTCATCTTCTCACCTTCTGCCCCAGACGTTCTCTCTTTACACATCCTGCCCCCCGAAGTCTGTCATTCTGTGACTTCATCTGTTGTTGGATTCCCACTGTACAATTCAATCACCAGTTTCTTAACTCTACCCGCATCTCAGCCACATTCTGTTTTGTGCATCATTCATATCTTCCTGGTGGGCTGGTTATAGTTATTCTTCTCTCTCCCTTTACTGCTGTCAGTGAAAAGTGGTAGTTCCTTTCCATTAGTTAGTCAAGGAGACCACTTCTGAGGCACCAGACGTGTTCCTTCAAGCACCTCACCCCTCTCTCTCTCTCTCTCTCTCTGTCTCTCTCACTGCCTTAAACTCATTTCACATTTTTCCCCAAACTCCTCTCTTCCATTACCGTGCCTTTCACACCACAGTTGAGCTGTGATATCAGACCTTTTTGCTGGTGTTTCTACCAGGGGGTATGGAAGCGAACACGTCCATTTTTCTGCTTTGTAATATATTTCATATCATTCACACTATACCAGTAAGTTCTAGCAACATCACGATTTTCACAGCCGTGCAGGAAATAACAAACGGACATATGAATCCTGAGAGCCACACGAGGTTCGATGCATTCAGTAGGAGATCATTAAAGCACAGCCAGTTGTTTTTGCTGAATACAGATGTCATTCGAGCTCACCAACATGACCATTCATCAGCACCACCTCTTTCTAGAGCCTTTCTCCCTCATTTTAAGAACTTCACACACACATAACAGATGAATGAAACTTCCACTGTACATTTGAAAATGTAAACATTTGCAGACAGTTTCTTAAAGGGACAGCACTACAATATTAAGATGCTATCATGACTATGTTGTATGATTTTTCTGCCCCCTGGAACACATAAAACACAATGTAATAAACAGAAAACAGAAAATGACATTTAAAAGAACATAAGGGTGAACAAATGAAAACATTTTCATTTTGGGTGAACTGTGCCTTTAAGAAAGTTTTTGTTTACCTGGGTACGCAAATAAAAAATGGTTTCACTGTAACCTGGGTCTTGACTTAACAATCAAGTTTGAGTACCATTTGGGAAGCATGTTTGTTAAGGTTAAATCAAAATAGTATATTGTAAATTGTATGCGCAGTTTTTGTGGTACTCCAAATTTAACAGACTATTAATTTACTCACTAATAACTTACTAAAAAAAACACCCCTCATCTCCAAACATCCGAATGCTCTTTTTGTAAATCTGCTTTTTGAGTGCCATTGTCTTCCATATAGCATGGATACCAGGCGTGTAGCATTACGCTGTGCGTGTCTAAATGGATGTAGCAGCTATTATTTTTATAATGAAGCCATAATGACTAGAGCAGATGGGTTAAGTGTGCCAGGCTGAGATGAGACTTGCCTCATGTTAACATAATAGATGAGTCTGATTAAAACTGACACCAGGTCAGTTTTACAGCTCATGAAGTGCAGGGTTTCAAGTGTTGTACTGCAGGCCCTCATGTTCTTGTTCTTTGCCATGGGTGTTATAATAAGACTACATGCCACAGTATAAATAGTCAGATGTGTTATGAAAGTTCACATGAGACATACTGTACTGTGATGTGAGCTCACACGCTTGCCTTTAATTACGGACGCAGTATTTAGGGGTTCTCACATAACATTTACACAATGCATTTTGACTTTAAGGTATATGTTTGCTCTCTCTGACATACACGTATATACACAAACCAATCTGGCACTCACGCGTACTTCAAAATACCTCAGCAAGAGGCACTGAGGTGTGGCAGCATTGTTCTGTGTGTCATCTTACCCCACTGCCCCTTTCAGCCCCTTCCTGGGTACACAGCCAAGCAGCAAACAGCGTATTGCACAAGCACACATGCACACACAGGGACGTATCATGACAGCACCTAGCTAGGACAGCAAGATACCGTGTTGTCCACTCCAAAATATATTGTTTTTTTTTTATATGGATTTAGCATGACTGTAAAATAGTTGTGGATGCTGTGTGATGTTACCCATCATTGTACACACGCTTGCTGTGTTTGTAAGCGGTTCACAGATAACACATTTTCAGCCAACCCCATGAGAAGACAGACAGCTCACTAACAGCATGTGTCCAGTCTGTTTCTGTTTGACTACCCTGGAACCTTTTTGGGCGACCCACAGGCTTGCCGCAGGCTGGTTCTCTCTCTCTCTTTCTTTCTCTTATTCTGTTTTTGTGAGAATGGGTGAAGTCTGATTTCTGACAGGGTCCTCTAAGCACAGAACTGATGTTTGCAAATCGCCATAAAACTCGACGAACTTGAAGTGCTTCCAACTTTTGTATAACTAACTTTTGTATCATATTATCTGAGATTATTAAATGCTATACGGTGCTGCACTAAATGAGGAAGCAATTTTTATAGCGACAAAATAAGTTATTAGTTGTAATGAGGTGTGTCAAGGTAATGCACAGAGCTGACAAATCCTGACACATCATTTGTGTCTGAGAGTAACTTGGCCAATATGCCGTAATACGATAACATTTGGCAGTCGCAATAATTCTTGACAATATAAGTATTGGTAAATGTAAAGTATAATCACTAGTCCAACACATGTAAACCATATCAGGTGTACCAGACTCTCTGCCTTTCTGTTTTTTCCCCATATTTGACTATAAATCTACAAGGAACAAAAGCAAATCAAAGCGGCCAAATCCTGGAAGAACAAATTCAAAGAATGTTTTTGTAAATTCTCCCTTTAAGCTCCAGGCGAGATCCAGACGAAGCTGGAGGACATGGGGAGGTGAGAATGAGAAAACACAGCCTTTATTTGTTTTGTAATTAGGTTTCCATCTGGTAGTCTAGTTGTATACTTTAACATTCTTGGGTAAGATTCAAATGAAATAATTGCCAATTTCTACCTCTACTGAAAACGTCTTCCACTATTAGCTCGGCCTGAATCCCAGTTGTCTACGATGGCAAACGCCACAAAGGTTTGCATTTATTCCGACAAGCGGCAGCTTTCTTGGGTATTACTTGATTAGTTTAATCTCCTAGGCCTTCAAAAAGCCAATGTTCTCCTCTTCTGAGAGAACGGAGATGATAACCACAGAACTATTGTGACATTCTTTTTGCTTCATTTCACGATGCTGAAACAATAACTTGTGCTTTAAATCTCATTAGCTTCTGCCGTGTGACAGCCCCTCTCACTGTTTGCCCACGATAAAAAAGTGAACAGGCGCGTTACGACTTCAAAAGCCGAAGGTGGAAACCAAACGGGAAGTGTGATGTTAAGTCAGAGCTCTTAAGTGGCAGCTCCTTTTGTCAGCCACATCGTCATGAGTAGACAGACTTGACTTTGTGGCTGAAGGAGTCTGTCTAGCTGGCGTACTGCGGCATCCTGTCGTTACCCCTGACCATGAATTGATCTATTGTTCTGACATATGGCATTCTAATTTACTCGATAACTCTCCACCGCAATACGCCACTTAAGCAATATGATATTTCGTAAGAGAGGTGCTCAATTAATGTTGATTAATTTTCCATACCCGCTGGAGAAAAAGTGCTTTCTCTCTTAAATGGAATTTTGCTTTGCCACAGTATAATGTTAAAAGTGGATATGTGCAGTAGTTCCCTAAAGGAACGATTGCCGCCTGACCTGACCATTAATATTCATTTTCTTAGTGTAATTTAATACATGCAGGTTAATTCAGTCATATTAAATATTATTTTTGACCTGAATAACACCATTTAATTTAGATGCCTCCATATGAAGTTGAAAACAATTTTCACAGCACTTGCATTGGAACGCATGACTGTGTGTATACCTAACCTGCACTGTAAAAATTAATATGTGCCGTTATTGCCTTATGGATTTACTTCTGCTTTAATCTTATGACTAATAATTACTTTTCTTGGTATAATCTAATGAAGTCAGGTTGATTCAGCCATATTAAAAACCATATTTACATATTTATCAGCAGATGTTTGTCTCTGTCTGACACTCTCTCTGTCTGAATGGCTTGTTCACTTCTTAATTCTTTCTCGCTCGCTCGCTCGCTCTCTCTCTCTGACTTTCTCAGTCTCGGTTCTCCTGATTGCAGTTAATTGCTGGGAAATGGTGAGCAGGGCCTAAGATATATTGTGGTCAGTGTGAGGAGACTAAACCACCTGACTGTATTCATCACAGTTTCTTTGTAGCATACCGAGTTCAATCAAGTTTCCCGGTCACAGTCTTTAACAACAAGAAATGGATTCTCTTATGGAAAAGTGCTTATTGGAGAAAGGCAGGAAGGGGAGAAGTGAAGTGACCACAGGTCTCAGGCTTAAACCCAAAACCTACTGCCTATGTAAGCAGCTGTCTTTTAAGACAGTCTTTTAAGCTTCTTATAAATGACTTATCTGGAACTCACACAGAAATATAATGCACATAAGGAGTGGATAAAAGTGTCCATTTTAATTAGATTAAATTAGTACTGTATATTTAGAATCAACAATTCCTTGCCTTGGCATCTTGAATTTATTTTCCCATTCAGCATGGCGCAATGCATTATGGAATTGCCTTATCCACAGGAGGCGCATCCAGAGCTGCATTCCAGTTTGGGAAAACAAGTCATAATTATTCGGCTTCCCAATCTAGAACAAGCTTCACGACAGAAGCATGCCTATATTGTCTTAAAATACCGCCCTACTGAGGCGGCTCACTAGATTTCGGAAAAGAATGCCACAGTCTTCCGATGACATCATTACCACCTGTGTCACCACGGAATATGAAACAATGGAAGTTTAATTAATCGTGGCCTCATTTTTCAATTCCCTCATGGACAGTATCGTTGGAAGCAACAATATTACGGAGACCTCTGTGTTATCTTCACACTGGCGGTTGGTGTTTTCTGATACGAGTATCTCTCAGTCTACCCCTTAGGGCATTCCATGCAGTGCTTACTCTATTGTCAGCAAGGAGCGCTGTTAGAAAACATCAGCCGCTTCATTTCAGCAGGTGGAATTAGAGAGCCTCACAGCCTAAACGTTCTGTGTTAAGAGTATTTTGTCAGCTCAGTCTGTTATATCCTTGTTCCGCTTCTCATTTACTGTATGTATTGTTTTGTTTGCTCCAATAAGTTGAGACATATTATCTGGCTATGTTTTTGCAAGCCAGTATTGTGGCGCACCTATGTACGGTGCATTTTAATAGACTGAAAGCTAAAGAGAATTATGTTTAGTGATTAAACATGGTGGCTGTATTTCTCTGGAACAGCCTACATTTAATAATATTATGCAGTCTGGTTTACTGTGTGAGAACTGATGAGAGGTAAATGCACACAGGCAAATACATCTTTGATATGTGGCTTTATATGTGGGAGGTCCTGCTTTTGATTCATGATCTCAGTTCTTTGCTAAGAGGAATTAGTTATGCCAAGATTTCAGGACAGGCAACAGGACTCAAGTGTAACAGATTTGGTAAAGGGAAACGCATGGAGAATGGCTAAAAATCTGCAATACAATTAAACAGCAATGCTTGAACAATAAAGAAGGAATTTACTAAGAGTGTATCGTGCCAGCCGAAAGTGTCTTTTTTATTTGTGCGTTGTCTGCATTGTTGTAGCACCCAATTCGCATAAGTAATTATGTAAAGCAGATAACAGAGCAAACATGGTGAAAAATTAGTGCTGGACGCAGGTGAGTTCTCAGAGCTATGTTGTGCAGAATGCAGAAAACAGCAGAATCTGGCTGAGACTGTAGTACACTGGCAAATAGCACTAACATCTGTGACTAAGGGGCAATATTTAGTAAGCCTTATTTACACAGAATGGAGGCATGTTTGGGCTAAACAGTGACAGTTGTGTAATTTAAATGTGGTGCAAAGCTAAACCTGTGCAGAAAGACCCACATTGTGGGTCGTTAGCGAATAAGACTTTAATAATTTTGTGAGGTTTGTGAATGTACAATTTTTGCTGTATATGTGTGCAAAAGTGCTACTACAGCAGTATTATTTATATTTAGAAATTGCTATAACAGTTAACTTTCCAAAATATTTTTTCTTTCTTTCTTTCTTTCTTTCTCTCTCTCTCTCTGTCTCTCTTTCTTTCTCTCTGTCTCTCTCTCTCTCTTTCTTTCTCTCTTTCTTTCTCTCTCTTTCTCTCTCTCTTTCTTTCTCTCTCTCTCTCTTTCTTTCTTTCTTTCTTTCTCTCTCTCTTTCTCTCTCTCTCTCTCTCTCTCTCTCTTTTTCTCTCTCTCTTTCTTTCTTTCTTTGCTAACTACCTACCTACCCAATTAACCGCCCACTCACCCACCTAACTAACTTTTGTGAGGTTTGGGAATGTACAATTTTTGTATTATTTACATTTACAAATTGCTATAACAGTTAACTTTTCAAAATATTTTCTTTCTTTCTTTCTTTCCTCTAACCTAACTACCTACCCACCCAATTAACCACACACTCACCCACCTAACTACCTACCTATCATCTCATACAGGTACTATGTGTGCGTGGCGGTGCTGACTTACTTCCTCCCTCTCCTGGTGATGGGCGGTGCTTACCTGGTGGTGGGTTTGACTCTGTGGGCCAGCGAGATCCCAGGAGATTCGTCTGACCATTATCAGGAGCAGCTGGCTGCCAAACGCAAGGTCTTTGTAACATTGTCCTCTTGCTCCTCCTGTTTTCATCATCTTTAATGGGCATGACACTTGCATATACACAGTGCAGGTTAGATACTGAACCTTGAACAAAGCAGACAGAGTTCACACACAGAGCAGAAGGAGAGGAAGGTCAGACAGGACTGCATGAAATAATCACTATTAAACTCACCAGCAGTGAGAAGGTCAGTCTGCTTCATTCATCTGTATTCTGCGTGTGTGTCTGTCTGCCCTATTCACCATTCAGATAAGGATCTACTGTCTTCATGTTCGCCTTAGGAGAACCATGTCATTGTTGTTGATATGTGGTCATGATCAAAACAGTTAAGTCATTTTTATTTGTATAGAGATTTTCACAACATATATTGTTTCAGCTTTGTAGGAAACCATGGTTTAATGTTTTAGGCGCATGGTAACCAAGCCAAAGGCAAATATGACAAGAAAAAGCTTTATAAGATGTTTAGGGAGTGGAGGAAAAACATTCTGTTCTGGCATTACAATAAATGTACCAATATCAGATATGATTTGATTGCATAGTATGTGTTACATAAGCTGTGTGTTCATTGACGTAGGTAAATAAGGCAGTTGTTTAATATGGTAGCAAGGCATTTTGTAAACTGTAGGGATAAGGATTAGAAGTCTTTGATGACTGACCAAAATTGACTGCAGGGATGCAGACAGTAGTCAATAAAGTGTTCTTTGATGTCGGCCTCAAAGAGGCTGTGGTTGTCAATCATGCTGCAGTCAAAATAATGAAAGCCGACCTCATGTTTCCTCAAAAATGGCTTAAAGTACGTCAGAATTTCAAAACGAAAATATTTTCAGTCATTAGCTAAATAGTGATGTAATTAATGATTATGTATTTATAAATGTATGTTATTTAGGGTTGCGGTGTGTCATGTACTGCATTACTAGCGCACTAAATATGGATACGCAAAAATAATGAATGTTTCCGAACAGTTTTTTCCAGCCAATCCTCTGTGTTCCGTTGTTAAGTCAACAGATATTTCTGTGGAGAATCCTCTGTGATTTTACCGCCTTTAAACTGCCTACTGCCGCAACAGGTGTTAATTATATTCGTGAATGCTACAGCGGACGCTTCTGTATTGAAACGTTTCTTCCTATCTAAGAATGATAGCAGCCCTCTTTTGTCATATCAAGCCTGTGAATTTACTGTTTGTCAGATGTGGTGTGCATTTTAAATGAAAAACAGCATCACACCCATTGCAATACAGGATGGGATAATTGAAGTGCCCCTTTATTCGTTCCTAAATCAAACTTCTCATATCGTTGGTCAAGCCAGTGTGGCAATGTTGGGACATTCAAAGAAGCTGAAAAATATTTTAAACGACTGTTTTATCAATGTTAGAAAAATCGATCTTCAAATGGTTGACCTATAATGGAACTCTAACATACTAAAAATTACACACATCAGCTTTTTTCAAATAAATAATAATAATAAACTGGCTCTTGGCCATATATGCCTATTCAGTCAATTCAGTCACCTTAAATGTAGGGGTAGGCAGTTTCAGAGAGGTTAGCCATAGCAAGCTACCTTTGAAAGCATATGATCCCACCCTCCCTTCAGAGCGCTCCCAAAAAACCACATTGAAACACATGAACATGGACACCCTATCGTTGCATTGGATATATTATATTGGATACATGTATTTACTTGGTATCAGGAGGTAAAGAGACTTTCAACCAGCATAACAAAAAATGTTTCTAGAAAAAATCATTTACCCTGCCTTGAAATGCAGACAGATTTTTCATGCTGGGTACTGGAGGTGGCTTGGGGCCAGGGGACCACCTGATAGCTGTCGAGAAAATTTGTTGGGGGATATTATGACTGTCAGCTTTCTGCCAGTTTTGTAAAATGTGGGCAGCATGCAAACTCCACATAATCAGCTAGCAGGACAGAAATATATGTATTTCACACATAAATCAAATATTGAAATCTCTAATTTTTCCTTTGCCCGACCCTCAGGTGGTGAAGATGATGATTGTGGTGGTCTGCACCTTTGCTGTTTGCTGGCTCCCCTATCATGTGTATTTCCTGATTTACCAGTTCCATCCGGACCTGTCCGAGCACACCTTTACTCAACAAGTCTATCTGACTATCATGTGGCTGGCAATGAGCTCCACTATGTACAATCCCATTATCTACTGCTGCCTCAATGACAGGTAATTTCACCTGGAGTGAAAACATGGTAATAGGTGCACGCACAGACGCTGCTTGCTCTCTGCAGAGTTGCTGTAATATTTGCTATAATATCATTATTGTTCAAAATGATCCAGAACACAGCCCAACGCTGTGATGTAATGTTCTCTAATGTGTCACAATATTACTGCCTCACTGAGGCACTGAAGCCAAATACATCACGAAAACCTTTGAAAGCAAACAAAACTCTAAAATTATTTTCACCTTTAGAGCCATTATCATTACCCCGGTTTCGCGCATACGCCGTAGTTCACTGTCATCAGTCTAATGTTTCTCTGCTGCGTTTTTTCATAACGTTTCCATCCTCGTCCAGATTCCGCGCCGGATTTAGGCAAGCATTCCGCTGCTGTCCGTGTGTCCCTGAAGGATCCTATGAGGGACTGGAGCTTAAGTCCACCCGGTACCTACAAACCCAGACCAGCCTATACAGAGCCAGCCGAATGGAGACCACTGTATCCTGTGTGATGCAGCAGTGTGAAGATGGCCAGAAGGTCACGTTTGGGAGCATCAAAGGGGCCATGGGAAGGCATACAGGTCAAAGTCCTTCCAGGGATCTCACCTCCAATGGTTCATCTTCTCGTAGTATCTCCAAAACGGTGTCGGAGACCTCCAGCTTCTACTCCAGTTACAACCTACCAGAATAGGAGAAACACAAGAGTGCCGTTAGAGAAGAAAAGCCACCATCTTATTCGGAGATGTAATCTTTTAATGACGCCTCTTAAATTCTTTCCCTGTCTAAATCTCAAGTCAATTGCCTTGAGCTGTGAATGCGTGTGAATGGATTTGAGCGCGCACACGTGTGTATTTCGGCTGGTTAAGTGCACAAAGCGTCGCCGTTTCGAACAATCCTTCATCTTTCATTCTTGACACATTCTATTCATGAGGTTTATAATTCAGATTGGGGAACATTTACATTGATTTTCTTAGAAAATGCTTTTGTACCAAAGTGACGTAAATGTTGTGAACAATGTATTGTGTTGACTTATATCTATATAGGGTCTGATTTATTGATCCTGCAATCACTGAAGACGTTTTGAACGCTAACATTAATGAGATGCTATAAAGATTGAATTGGTTCCGTAATATTGATCTAATCTTACAGACAACAAAACAACTCTCATGTGTGTTTAGAAATATGGTCTCTCTCGAGCCCCACAGCCCACAAACATGCCACTTCTGACTCAAACATATCTTTTGATTGTTTGTTTCTTCAGTGGTTTATCTTCAGATTATTGTACCCTTCACGGCAAGTTTTGGGGAAACACATTTGGCCTCCACAAGCTCTTAACTGACTAAGACGGAACAATAAGACGCGGGGCAGAGATTGTTATTTGAAATAACGCCTCAGTGGCTTCATGGCCAGTTAGAGCAGCGATTCAGTCAGTGAAATGAACATGAACAACTGTCAATATCGACACCTTGTAGCTTCAAAGTCAAATATAAAGGACAATATTAAATTACTTTTCGAGGTGTGCCTGGAAATATACATTTTTGGTGGTTCTGAATGACATTCAGCTCTGGTTTTGTGCTACTCTGAAGAATAGACCTCTGTGTGTGGCAAAATATGTGAGGCGCGGGGATCTTTTTCACTCACTGACTGGTAAATTCCCTCACCTTCATATTTATTATTATTATAATAAAAAATTATTTTTGTTCAGTTACTCCCCCCTTGGTTACCTTTGCTAACTCAGACAAGCTTGTTAGAACAGGGTCATATAGATAAACTTTGCTGAGAAAGTGCTAAAATCATTGCTTTTTTTTACGTTGGCTGGAATGAAGTGTCATTATTTTAATTAAATTACACCGTAACTAAACTGCAAAGTCTGCAAAACAGAGTTAAGAGGAATGCTTATCTGAGAACTGGGGGGAGGGGCCAGCGAAGAGTCGATCCCTTCATCATTTCTGTTGTACATAAATTAAAGACACATACGCATATCCCCCTCACCCTGGACGAAGGTTTGTTTAGATATTAACCTGGATACCGTAACAGCCATCTCGTGATTCAATGTTACACAAGATTGTGAGTGAAGAGGTGACGGGGGTATGGGGTTTATTAAAGTTACGGGGTGGAGGGCGGGGGCGAGAGGCTCAACACCTGCTGTTGGTTTCGCCTGGAACCGGTGAGCGACAGCGGTGTCCGTTTTCCAAGACTGAGCATTCCGTTCTGTCTCTCGTGTCATTTATAACAGAGCGATTCTCCAGCGAGTGTCTGTGCGTCTGTTCTTAGCGCCTTCATTGTTGCGCTCTGAGAGGATGTCACGGCTGGCAGCGCGCTTGTTATGATGCAATATGTTCGGAATATTGCGGACGGTGAACGACTGTGATTTGCGTGTGCCTGATTGTTTGGCAGGTGCTGACAGCTTATTCCGGGCGCAAATGAGACGCACTCTGTTACCGAACTTTTAAGACATTCAAAAACCACTTCAGCGCATCTGACGCCGCTTTTGCACAATTGCAACTGCCTTCGCACTCCCTCTCTCGCCCATTACCGGCATGACTCAACATTTGAGCTATACACTTGAAACCTATAAGCGACTCTTATCCCAAGAGATCATCACACGCTGCAAAACGTCATTTAATAGGGTTTTTTTTGCCTTTCTTTCCAGTATAAATTTCTAAACATCCTTAAAATTTGTAAACATTTACCTGAGAACATACATAATATCAGGACTTCTTTATTTTGTCCTTATCTTTGAATGGTTATTTATTGTTTTCATAAACCTTTGCTGTTGTTCCAGTTTACTCAGTATTTCAGTATCAATGTTTGTTAGATTTAGTCCATTTAAATTGTGTTGCTCAAGTAAATTTAAGAATGTTTAAATGGACAAACAAGACCAAAACACTGATTAAGAAAATGATATTTTTGCCATGCCTACAAAAAAGTTTTGTTTTTCTGCCAGTTCGGGTTTGCAGAACCTCTGTGGGCCGTATTTGTCAATGTGAGTGCTAGCACAAGAGGTTTGGCTCTCATCAGCTCTATCTCTCTATAATCAGAGTAATTACTCAAGAGACAAGAACACGAGGGCAGGACAACAGCTGTGTATTCAAATACATAGTCATCCACCCGCCAGCATTCTTCACATCTCCCCCCGGCCATTCAGCACGGCTGCTTTATTTCACTCAAAACTCTGATATTCTTCACGTCTGTACGTAAACACGTATAGCGAGCGTCACGGTATGTTTAGACCTTCTTCTGAATTAGTCCAGCTGGTAGATTTCATCATTTATTCACAAAGTAAGATGTGCTTTGATTTGGCGCCAGCACAGGAGGCCCTCACACCGGTGGACTGCTGCTTTTCTTGGCTCGAAATCTCCCAAGACCCGGATCATTTCAGATCGTAATAAGACGTCTTGGCAACACAGGGGTCTGTTTCTATTTCTGTTCACTATTATTTTTTCTGTCACAATGTATCTTCTATGAATCATTTTCCATCCTGTTTATGACCCTTAGAATTAAACTCCTCTTGTCCTTAAGCAAACAGTGTTACATTTTAAAATACTTAGTTCGTGTACATTCAAATTAAAAATGGCATTCAACTTTGGTTCATGTATTTTCACATATATTCAAATGTTAAAGTACATCAATTACTGGCCTGTTATGAATTGCACTACATGATGTGCGATAATGATTTTGTTAATGAAAGTTATTAAAAAGCCTTGATTAATTCATCGTAAATTAATGATCCCACAGATTAACCATAAATCACCTATTGATCACTAAGTTTACCATGCCAAATAGTAGTCATTATGTAAATATTCAGTATATGATTTTAGTAGTGATTCCAAAATATGTGTTTGTAATATATATTAAAGGAAATGTTTATGTTATTGCTTTTTGAAACTATTTGCTTCAGTTCAACTGTTCAACAATATCTTCCAGGTATTATCACATGACTAAACAGAATGTGTTTAGTACCTATGAACCAAGTTGTGTTGTAATTATAATACCATACAACTTTTGCTTTCAGTGTTGTGCTGTATTGATTCACTTTATGGATACTTTTATTTTGTATATGTATATATGCCACATGCTTTGTCCGATATACCTGTATCCAGGCCTGTGTTCATTTGAATGGGAAACATCTGAACGTTTCCATTTGGCATTACAAATATTGAAGCAAATCAAGTAGACTGAGCTAGTTATGATTGATTGTATTAATCAATTGTGACACACAGAAAGAGCAATTTAAGTTAATAAGCAGAGAGTTAGTACCTGAGTCTCGGTTCAAGGTAAAGGGTAGAGCTATCTTGTCTTGTTGAAACTCCACTAGTTTGTCTGGTAAGATGTCGTACCTCTGTCTGCGGAGCAGGCTTGATCTTCATTGTTCCTATGAGAGCTGCCAAAAAGAGTTCATTTAGGTCAATCTGCTGTCCTGTTTCCTTAAGAATATTCTTGTGTCAAGTCTCAAAACGATCCGTCATTGTATATTCAGTGCTGTAGCTGCTTGTGTGCTTTGCATTCACAGCTAAAATGTAAACGGTTGGGACATGCTGCTCGTCGAATTACAGACCGAATAAAAGGGGAAATTAGGGGAAGTAAGAGCTTCTTGTGACTGAGGACAGAAGTGGTTCCAATGTGATTGAATATAATTTTATTCAATCACATTGAAAAATATTAGTTAATTAGTTCATAGGAACAGGCTAAATGAAACAATCAATGGACCGAATCATTGAGTCAATGAGCAAGAAAGGAAAAAGTAAGGGCAGATCACTCTGGGCTTTATAAAGATGATGTCTTAGCAGGTCTATGCGTTTCTCCTCTTTGAACCTAGAGCAGCATTTATCAGAGTAAAGGCAAAAGATGATATGATTGACAGCTAGACTACACGATTATAAAATGGGACGTCCTGTTAATACCAATGAACGCTCATAGTTTTCATACTATGTATATTTTCAGTATTTTGAAGAAATTGACTTTATATGTATAGGTCTTCTTCTGACACTCCAAGGACAGTACTGAATATCAACAATGTTTACATTTCTTATACAAAATCCTTTTTATTGAATAGCAAGAGAGGGGAGTGAGGTCTTCCAATGGAGCTAGTGCCTCCATCCACCTCTCATGGCTGTACAGATGTAGGCAAAGGGCCTTTTCTAACCTCGCAAATGACAAAACTGTAATGAGGCAAAGTACATTTTTAATTTTTTTCCCAGAGTAAATTTTTATTTCTCCGAGGTTTTGATGGAGAACCCAGATGTTGAGTTTAAGAATCAACTTGGTCTTCTAAAATTGGTAAGGAGAAAGAAAAACAGTTAACAAATCTGTTAAAATGCATTAAAGAGTATAAAGTTGTCAAATTAATGTACACTAATGTACATTAATGCAGCTAAATTAATCTGGATTTGGCTATATTTGATGAAAAAGCTTTTGATTCATATTGAAATCTTCAATAATATGTATAACATATAAAAATATATATTTGTTTGTAGACATGAGAGATCTGAGCTTAGTTTGTGACATTGTTGAGTTCTCTTCTAAAAACTCTGAAGAAGACACTTTTAAAATAGGAAATCATTTGGGTGAGAGTTAAAATGTGCAGATTGGCGCTGTACAACTGGTGCCTGAACGCAAATTGTTGTCTTTTCAGAGCGTGCCTATGTGTGGCATAGTTATTAAATTGTGATGTTTTGATATTCAGTTTAAAAGATGCTACAATTCATCACCGAACAATACTGTTTTAATAACTGCCCTCAGTGTGTCATTGTAAAACGTTTGTAATGGAAAACCAGTCGCTTTTGTCCCTTTAAGTTGTTGATTAAGTCTCAAATATAAATGCTGTTGTGAATCAAAGCATAAATATATTGCTTAAACTGCATTAAAAACAATAAACTACCATGCTCTAAATATTTTTGCAGATCTGTTTTTTTCTAAATCTTTTCAAACTTATCAGTGCAGTGAATCTAAACTGGTAAATCTAAGACATATACAACAGCTCGTTTCATTAAACCAACGTTTTTTGGTTTATTTCACAGACCTTTTAAAAATAAGAATTTTCATATTTTTATTTGAATGTTCAAGAATTTTCACATAATCATTTTTGGGTGAACTATCCCGCTACATCCCCCTAAATCTCATCGGTTTCTCTCGGTCTCTCACTCTTTCTCACACTGTCTCACACTCTTTCTCACTCTGAACCAGTCACTGCAGTCAATAGAGGGTTCAGTGAACTTGCTAGTGTCAGAAGTAGATATGTAACGTGTTTAAAATGTATATACAAACCAGCCATATACTGAACCATCACATTTTAAAATATAAACCACAGAACTTCCACAGTCCTGGGTCTCCCCTCATTGATCCAAATAATGTAATAATGATCCAAATAATGTAATAAATCTGCTTCGTTGCTGCTGACATGTGCTGTTGCACAGCCATATGCTATATTGTGTAAAAATGGTTTTCACGTTATCCCACTGTAAAGAGGGAAATATGAGAAAAGGGTCAAGATACCATCATCTAAATAGTTCCAAAAATGGATCCAAAAGCAGGAATAACCAGAGCATGAAAGAGCTGGTTCAAAGTTTTTCTCAGGACAAAAGGTCTGTCACAACTGAAGCTGGCAAAGGATTTAGGAGGAAAAAAACTTGAGTTGCCTGGGTGACCATCATTTTCTTTTTATGGCAACTTTTTCCTTTCCCTTTTTCCATCAAACTCTCCACATGTGATTAAATAATAACAACAATGATGTGTTCGGCCTACAGCAATCACATTGGACATGACAGATTGCATTGCTTCTTTTTGACAGGGCATGTGGGTTATGAAAGAGTGTGCTGTTGACTTCCCTTAACTATAGACTAGTAAGAATAGCTCTTTCTCCGTTTGGCTCTTTTATTTGATCTTTCTATCCTTTCTCCCTTTACATACGCACAACAAATCTCACCTCACTTCTGCGTGCACATTTCCACATCTTCTCTGCCGTTGGTTTTGCACCTTTTTCAGATTCAGATTGAATTTCTGTCTTTAATCCAATGCTGACATCCTGTTATGAAGCAACTCAAAGGTCACGCAGAACTTCTCTAACAAACAGCCTCATACTGTTATGAGATGAAAGGTCATTATTTTTCATCCTTATTGCAGATATAATGATATGGTACCTTGCTTTCCAACCTTAATAGTATATTGGATCCAAATTCAGCCTGGTTGTAGATTTGAGCAAATATATTTTCTGGTGCATCGGTGCAATGTTTGTTTCAATCCCATAATTTCACATGATTGAACATTTTAAAAGGTGCTTCATTAATTAAATAACAATATGTGGCACTCACAAAACTGAGTGCCTCAAAAAAATGTTTGTTTCAATCCCATAGTTTCACATGATTGAACAGTTTAAAGGTGCTTCATTAATTAAATATCAACATGAGGCACTCACAAAACTGAGATCTTTAAGTCAAAAGCCTATTCACACATACATGCTAATAATTACATTTATACTGCACAGGGAAGGCAATCCCACAATCCATTGCAACAGGTTTTATGAAACACAAATTCCAAGATGCTGAACAAGCTCAACGAAATATATATATGAAATATACCAATATATAAGTTAGAAGTATTCTTCATTCAGTTCTTAAAAGTATCAATAAAAACAGTACAATCTCATTTAAAATGAACTATTGTAAGCAATACTTAGAAGTTAGAAGTTTGAAGGTTTTGGAACACAGCCAATGTGCTTGCTCATAGCTGAAGCCGAGGTGAATGTGGCCGCCTTAGCCAGTGTAGACAGAAATTTCACCTGCTCCTGACAAAGGCCGTAATGAGGCTGAAGGTCTCTCCTACCACTCTATTCACTCTAATGGAAAAGAGAAAAGGGCAGACACTCTCTCCTCCCATCCATCCCCTCATTTGTCCCTCTCTAACTCGCTATCTGTCCTCCTCTATGTCTCTCGTCCTTTCACTTTCCTCGGCAGGAGGGGATGTTGTGACATTCCAGCCTGAAGGAGGGTGGAATAACCCCCACAGGGACCGTGACCCCTAAGAGAGGAGCACGGGCTGCATTAGCTTCCCCATCCGCTTATAATTCTTCATCCGAGCGAAACCACCATGTCAAAATATGAATCGCTGTGGAATCTCCCAGTGAGGCTAAACAGCGAATTCCGAGGTTTTCCCGGGAAACTCATTGTGTTTCAGCAGACTTATACATTATGCACCAGCTTCAGTATCTCAAAACATTGCTTAGAATATTGCGAGACGATTTAATTGCGTAAACCACCGCACTGTAAGTAGTGATGGGAGCAGGTGCATTATGGGCTATTTCACAGCTGTACACATAAATACTATATTGAAAGCAAGAAGTGCCTTTTATGTATTTAAATGAACTGTAATGGCGGCAACTAAAAGCTGCAAATACTGCATAAACCCTATCATTAGCATCTCCTACTGCCATTTCTGTACACAAAGGCTGTCTAGTAATGAATTACTAACATTACTACATTGGCATCTCTGCCACGGGCACACTAAGGATATAATACAGTAGAGTTGCTGTAAGTAAAAATGTCTTTGTTGCCAAACAAATAACAATGGGATTTGCATCTTAAAATATCACCTTTTTCTCTCTGTGACAAAGCTGGACTCTGCCAACTGCAGTCAGATTCTTAGTCGAGCCAATCAGAATGCTTTGAGGCTATTTCTGCATGTCCGTTTTTTTTCCCGCGTTGGTGAGGCAGGAAACTTGGAGCGTTAGTTTGTTGACAAAGCAACAGAACGCCATTTTGCTACTGTTGTTTTTGACAATTAACGCTACGCTGCTTATACAGCTTATACAGAGTCAATGCAAAGTCAAGCTCGGCATCGATTTTTCTGACGTGACATTAAGATGATTCACCGCTGCTCTCCTCCTCCATTTCTGATTAAAACACTCTCTGCGTCTCTGTGTGGTGCCTGTTTATGGGGGGCAGGGTTTTGAAAATAGAGGGTCTGCTGCCAAACGTTTTCTTACGGGAACCGTTTGTCTGTTGAGAGAAACAAAGTGGTTTCCTGTGTGTAAATGAATGGTCTAAAACACAGCTGGATGTCTACTGAATGTATGCATGTCAGGGGAATGCCAGCGGCTGTTAATATAACAGATATGACACAGTGATGGGGGCTGTGTTTCTTTCTGTAGTTTTTACCTTCCTTCACTAATGGAATTAAAAGAGTATTGCTAGATCTCAGCCAGCTGGACACAGCATGCAGAAAACAACTCAAGACACTCATAAAGATACACCCATGCCTACTCAAGTGCACAAAACAAAGTACATGTATCTCAAGGGCAATTTCCCAAAGTAAGAATGTCCTCACTACTTTTCATTTGTGTTGCTCATTTTGCCGGTTTTTGCATCCCTCTTATTCAGGCCCGGATAAAATGATCTGTCATAGAAAGATAAAAGGTAACAATGCTATATATGGAAATATTGAAAAATCAACAGTGTCCTTTAGAATTATTGCCAAACTAGAGTCGAAAATATAAAGGGCAGTTAAAAATGTCTTCATTATCCCTTGACATTACACGAAAACATGAAATAAGTCTTTCAGAAAGAAAACTTGTGTGGTAGGACATTTCATCAACATTATTGACGCCTATACTTCTTTACTTTATACTGCTTTACTTTTTGAAAGCACTTCTGACAACAACAAGTGGTCAACCATGACTTTTAATTATGTATAATATTCTGCACCACACATATACTGATGAGAATGATTTGAGAGTCAAAGCTTACATCTAGGGTGACAGCTGGTTAATGGCTGGAGCTTATTGCAGCCTGGGATACAAAAAGAAGAAAATTAAAATTAAATACCTCCATCACGCAAAAAGATCTGGAACGGTGGCAGTGACCCGGCAACTCAATCAAGCCCCTAAACAAAAATCCAGAAGGCGTGGGGCTATCTGAAGAAGACAGTACAAAATGTCTCTAGAGAGATTCTGTATAGAGGAGTATATTTAGAAATCCTTTGATATTTGTTCTTCCAAATATCTAACAGATTAAAGGATTTAAATGAGGTGAGATTAGTGAAATACGCATTGCACTACTCATTAAAGCTGTCTTTCTTTAAACACTTTTGCACTCATGGGGTAATGTAGGTAACACACTGACTATACTTAATAAAAACAGCATAGATGTGTGCGCTACCTACAGATATTTATAGTAGGTAAAAAAAGGTGATATTAGACACAATTTCATAAGCCTGTACATGACATGGTTAGATCTTTTCATTCATTTCTCACAAATACGTATACAAGCAGAGTGCTTTGAAAAGTTTACAAAGTTTTAAGCAATGTAATGTTTGCTGTCGTTTGGAGCGTGTTTATAACGGCATAATCTATACATCCTTAACCACTAGCTGTCCTCTTCGCTCTCAAAATAGAGTTTAATGTAGTGGAATAAAATCAACACCTTCCACCCACTGCAACTTAAGTGAGAGCTTGTCTGAAAGTTTGCCCAAGCATTCTAAACTAAATTTAGACCAAAGGCATGATCTCACAGTGGCTCAGACAAACACACGCACAAATGTGTGAGGAACCGCTGGTACTAACGTTTTTTACTAAGATCTCATTGACACACATTTTTGCACTTTAACACGTGCTCATAGTTTCTCTCTCTCTGTGTTGCATTTAGTTGAATTCAGTTCAGATTTCTTAGTATCACACACTTGTCTGTGCCAATTATTTCAAAGCAGTTTTACAGAATATAAATCCCTTACTCACAATGAACGAGGGCCATTTGAGGGCGAACACTCTTTGTGAGTAAGAACTTAAAAGGAAGGATGTCAGGCTCACAAACTAGGTTCAGCTGGAATGAGAAAATGTGAAGTCCAAAAAGTAGCTATAAGTAGAATAGATTAAAGTAGAATACAGTACAGTCAACTCGAGTAGATTAAAACAGAGAAGAGTACAGAACAAAGTACATTAAGCTGAGCAGAGTAGAATATAGGAGAGTAGAGTATAGCAGGGTATGGGAGAGTAAAGTATAGGAAAGTATGGGAGAGCAGAGTGGAGTAGAGTAGAGTATAGGAGAGTAGAGCAGAGTATAGGAGAGTCAAGCAGAGTATAGGAGAGTAGAGCAGAGTAAAGTAGAGTATAGGAGAAGATGGGAGAGTAGAGTATGGGAGAGTAGAGTAGAGTATAGGAGAGTAGAGCAGAGTAAAGTAGAGTAGAGTATAGGAGAGTAGAGCAGAGTAAAGTACATAGGAGTAGAGCAAAGTAAAGTAGAGTTTAAAAGTAGAGTAGAGCACAGTTAAAGCAGAGTAAAGCAGAGTGTAGGAGAAGATGGGAAAGTAGAGTATAGGACAGAATGGAAGAGTACAAGAGAGTAGAGCAGAGTAAAGTAGAGTATAGGAGAAGATGGGTGAGTAGAGGATGCGATAGAATGAAAGGGTACAAGAGAGTAGAGTAGAGTAGAACAGAATAGAGAAGATAAGAATTGAGGTCAGCAGGAATCTGTGGTGGGGAGTCTAGGAAAGGAAAGGCTCTGTGGGATACATGCAGTAAGAGCATGCATGCAGAGCGGTTGGTCGGGAGTCAGGTGGGCTGAATGTGGCTGAACTTGCTTAGTTAATGAGGATTATGCACTCAGGAGCCAATACCCCAGAGAGTGAGGCAAACCATGGGGCAAATATATGCATTAGTAATGAGAAGACAAGGGAGTTTGTTTATTTGTTAATTATTTGTTAATCTCAGGCCATGCTGGAGAGTAACTGCAGCCGGGAATACTGGAGGCTAGCTGTAAGGAGAGAGGCCGAAAAACACCAATCACATTTCATTTAACCAATCATAACCCTGCAACACTGTATAATAACTATACACAATGTGATAAAATGACCAGACAGGACATTATTGTGATGGCTTGGATTTCATTTCTGTGGCTCTTTTTAAACTGAAGGGGCAATGACTGCTTGAAAGGAATTTTGTTACAGAAACAACACAGGATGTTGATCCGGGAACATGTTTTATTTGTGTACAACACATTAAGTTATGCGCCACTGCGATCTCGGTCAACATCCTGAGCCTTTGAATCTGAACACGCTTAGACATTAGACTAAAATAGCTCAAATATGGAAAGCAGTACATAACGTTTGCACAATATTTATATCAGATCAGATTAGTACAGACTTCCCTAAATTAAACTGCCTAGCTCGAATGGTATACACTCTATAATTGGAATGTTGCATTAACATCTAAGTAACATTAACCAGCCTTACTCGCAGCCTTACCAACACAACACATTGTTTTAGCACATGGAATTACCTGCAGTAATGGAGGTTAATAAGCTGCTTCTCTGGAGGCCTTTAGGTTAATGTCCATCATGTGCAGATTGTCACGGCCATAGTGCTATTACATGGACTAACAGTGTCACGTGCAAACAACACACACACACACACGCATGCACGCACACTCACATACACACATGCATGCACACACTCATGCACACACACTTCAACAAATGCAGATCCAAGGTGCAAGGTGGAGAGGAGAAATGATGAAAATGGTGAAAAGATTTTTAGTATGTTCACAGTAGGATGAAGAGAAAACCAGCAAAAGGAAAGAATAAACAATTGAAGGGAGCAGACAGAGAGAGCTGTGATTGGACGCTTGGATGTCTGGCCCCAGCAGGTGTTCTCTGTAAGTGCTGCACTGACAAAAATGTTACTGTAACACCACAGAAGTCCCCATGATTCACTGTTTCTCGGTTCCTTCTCTTATTGTAGTTCTTTTCACTCTCTTTCTTTACTTAACATTTAAACCTAATACAATCTGGTGAATCAGTCTTTTTTAATTCAGTGAGCTAGTTTAAATGTTGCCACTTACTGTAAAGCACTTTTTAGGTTACCTGACAAAACATTTTATAGGGTGTAGATTACTATTACACGTAAGCGGAATATTAATATTCTAAATGCTTACTGCTATCCGAGGAAGATGGAGAAAACAAAGGGCTTGAGTTCTTCATCTGTGCACACACGTAGATATGAGCTGTTATATGTGCATGAAGGATTAACTGCACAACACTGCCTCAGCTGAATGAAAAGATAAATAGAGAGAATCAAGTTAAACACCCAAATCTAAAAATAAATGTCACCCATGTTTAAATATTTCATTGTTATCAGAAAGGTAGCCTAGTTGATCGGATTTGGCACAGTAAAGTCACACACTGCGAAATCCCAGAATTACCTTTGGCATGTTAGTGCATTAATCACTGGCTAATTATGAGATGCAATAAACACTTTAAGAAGCTCCTTCACATGAAAGAGTGGATTGATTTCACCCAGGTCTGAGCTAAAACAAGAAGCTGGCGTGTTGAAGAGTTAAACGAACACAGACTTCAGATTGGAAAACCACAGACTCAGCACGTTACCTAAAGCCAGACAGTCCCAAATGCATTGTTGGTAATTACAACATCGGTGTGCAACTAAAAATGCATGAAGCTGCTAATCTTTTGAGGAGGAACAATTGTATGCTAAGGTTGGTCCTGTTGCCTAGGTGATTCGTAGTAGCTTGCTTGTGGATTTTGTCAGTGCTTGGCAGATAGGCATGATGGCTGTGATTTGCAAAAAGCCCAGCGATGTCTCCTCGCAGCATCCCTGCCATACATCAGTATTCATCTGCTTGAGGCTTCCAAAAATCTCACTGAGCCATCAGTCAATGCAGCAGGAGAAAGTGAGCACCTCTCATTTAGTGCAACCTGCCAGCGCATCTAATAATGCATTTGCCTGTTCTCTTGTCCCTTACATGTCATTAGTTGACTGGATAATTACTCTCACCATGAGAGCATTAATTATTAAAACAACCCTAAAAATCATGGGCAATATAAAACTGAGACAAAGGCTTCAAGTCAGGGGAAAATTGAGGTTATGAAGGGCTCGGCAATACGATTACAGGTATTAATTGAAGATAGTTTGTGTGTTTGTATGTGTGTGCACTCAGCTACCGGGAAACGTTTTTCAGACTAATATTTTCTAAAAAAATGATCCCAAAAAACATTATACATATGCTTAAAAACGTTACAGAAGTTTAAATAATGTTTGTATAACCAAACATTAAAATGCTAACCAAACACAACAAAATAAAGTAACAATAACACAGTAACACATCGTCTAAAAACTACACGTTTGAACATTCCCTGAACTTTCAAAATACCATTTTTAATGTTTTTATTACTTAATGGAAACATTAGGGAAACGTTCTTACGATCTACAATTGTCAGCTGGGCACAGCCTAAATCTACAGAGAAACATAATAACAGGTACATATTTGAGTTATTTTATTTCCTTTCAATATCTTTTACAGGTGTTAACTGTATAGACAAAATAAACACTTTAGATTAAGAAATACATTCAACATATACAAAAAACAAAACAAATAATGTATAACACTAATGGAAATAAAATTAAACTGTATGTAGAAATTCTTAGTGATCCGTTTCTTTCTGTGTGTTTTTAGAAAGAAGCAAAGTGATCTGTTGATTATTATAAAGCCTGCAAATACTTGGAGGAAAAGTGGAGGAAATAAACGCTTCTGGGGGACAAAGAGGAGAATGGCAGAGGTGTGTGGACAGAGGAGAAGGGGAGGGGGGACGGGCGGTCAGCAGATGGGGCGATTACATCCATGTGGATGTGGCCTAAATGTCTCAAATTTGGCTGCAATATTTTCACATTAATAACAGGAGCCACATTATGAATCCATAATCAGATAGCAAAGTGAAACGTGACAAAAAGAGCCATTTACCTTTTCTCCTTCCTCTCTCCCCCCATTATACCAGACCTGCCTTTCTTTCCATTCCAAATAAAATATAACACCATTCCCTCAACCTGTGTCTGTACAGGTCATCAGTGCAAAGTGCATTTCCATTCTCTAAAACTGAATGCTGTTTATCTGGAACAATCTAGATGTGAGATCAAGATGACACTTGGTTGAACTGAATCACCGCATTCCAAACTCACAGGCTGGCCAAAACAACTGCCATCAGGTAAAGCTGTATTGAAGTAAGTACACATGGTACTGGGTTGTAAAGAGTTATTTCACAGTGCAACAGTCATTCACAAAACTGAAAACTGAGAACAACAAGAAACTCATTGTACAAAACTGTTTTGGCTGTATTTAATGCAAAAATATTATGTAATATGACTGAACGAACCTGAACGCATTATGTTATAACAACGAACGCCATTGTAAGGGTCAGACCAGCAAAAAAAATATACAAATAAAGCTAAGACTTTTTACATTAAAAGAGACCTAACTTTTCTTATCCTGGAGCACTGAAACAGACCTCCGTTTCGGCTCAGCATGGTCCAATAATAATATTAGGTTGGAAGAGATCAAATCGTCTGTGAGAGATTGCGTAGCACTGCTGGTTGGTGGGAACACAGTGAAAATGAAGCCTCAGACTCCCCCCTTATTAACTCTGCACACACACACACACACACAGCATAAAAACATCAAGATCAGCTCCTCACCTGAGAGAAATATTACTGCTGTGAAACACTATTTCTGCAATGAATAGGTCCTAATATCCTTATAAACGCGAGATAGACTCCTGCAACTGAAAATCAAATGTTCCCGAAGCAGAGAAAAGACTAACGAATAAATGCAATTATTAACTGACTACACAATGTATTTTCCTCTCAGAACGCTGTCATGAATAAGAAATAAAAATGATTGTAAATAATTAGAACATGAATAAAGTAAAGTCTGATTAGCATATTGGAGTTTCTGATTAGCTATACATACACGTATGTACATAGCTCATGCTTTAAAACAACAGCTGTAACCTAAGCTAAGCAGTGTGTGCATTCAGTCAACATATCTCTGCCTAATCAGAAAACATTGAATCATATGCTCCATGAAAAGTGTGATCCTCAAGCAAAAAACATCAACAGAGCTATAACAAGTTTTTGCCCAAAAACATCTAAAGAACTGCCCAAAACAGTCATACTGAGGTTTTGGGGTTGTTAAAGAGAAGTTATACAGTCATTTTAAAAACCGAATTAAATTTAGACATTAAATTCTGTGCGACTGATCACTGAATATTTGATTACCCAGATTCATGATTTAGCATAAGAAAATCAAATTTTATACTTTGAGAGAAAAAATCAAATGAACACATTTAAACAGGATGGCACAAGAATGAAATGGCTGTTTAAGAAAAACTTTACATAATATAAAAAAATTGTCAGGATATTTTAATTTCTACCGCTTTCTGTGCCTTAGTTCAAAGCTATTAGGAAGGGCTATGAAGATACTTCGTTTGATCTTCAAATATAAACAAAAACCAAATACCTACACCAAACATCAATAAAAAGATCCAGAAAACACTTTTACAAACAAAATACTCTTATGTTGAAATTTAAGCCTGCAGCTGCATCCTTGCAGGAAAGTAACAAAGTCAGGTGATTCCGAACCATATAATAAACTGAATCAAGGCAGACTCTTTAAGTCTGGACAATGATAAAAGATTTTGTCTTGCCTGCTGCACCAGCGGGTTCAAGATCTTTTGTCACCCCAGTTCAGGGCCATTGTCAGGTAGGGAACAATTAAGAACATTGTCCCAAACCCTGTGATGAAGGGGGCTCACGAAGACCTCTATAGTCTCCTACAGTCTGGAACGACAGCAGCAAAGGCATTTTATCATTAACAGCTCCTGCATTAACAGATTAGCAGTCTGCATCTCAAGGGATGTGATAGAAATGCCGTTTTTGCAACACATGCAGTATAATGCATACATATGTCAATCACAAGGCTAATCAGAGGCCACCACATGCCGATTCAGGAAGGCACAACCTTGAGACACCTTCTCTCCTCAAGCTATTCACAGTTCAAATAAAATCAATATGTGTCTTTATCTGCAGGACTGCAGGAATTTGGTCTCTATGGCGTGAACGTGTGCTGTCACCAAAGCCAATGTTGAAGCCGAGTCGTACTCGGCCTTCGCAAATCAATTGATTTTTAATAGTGAGTTAAGCTGCTTAAGTCACTATAGCTCACAGGAAATACAGTGGAGAAGTATTAATGAAATCAAAGGAAGAGAGGCAGAAGGTAATCAACAAACAGAAGAAAAAGGAAAGGCCAAATCAGCATTCATTTGCACAGGGATTCTTTCTCAGTGTGTATATGTTGTAGCAGTGTACACACACAGCTGTACTGTCAGCAGATAAGCCACTCATGCTTATTCCCAGTGGCTGGCCTTACTGACATTTTTCACATGCGTGCCTGTGTGGGCAAATGCCATAGTTAATGATATACATTGTCAAATCCACACTGGTTCCCTCTCCAGCCTATTTGTTTAGTGTTTTTTCAGCTGCTATTCCTTTGGCAATATTTTAAAACCACCGTATAAATCTGCACTGCAAGTAGGTTGTTTAGCTTATATACATCCAGGTTACCAATGCAGACCCAAAGGTGCAGTATTGTTGATAAACCTTGTTTATCTACTGTGCTGTTCAAGAGAGATAGAAAAAGCTGAATTTTTACCTTTATCCGTGACGCCAACGAAAAGATTTATATGAAAATCGCATTTTAAATTTCTCACTATAACACAGCTGTCCTTTTAGGTAAACCCTTGAGGTCACTCCGGCTGGTTTATCAGTGTTTACACTAGCAATCATCATTAATGTCTGGACAGGAAGGACAGGCCAACAAAAATTGCATTACGTTTAATAATTTACAAGATTGGGTTTTTGAAGATCACAAGTTCATGAGGCAGCTAAGGAACAAGCGTGTGAAACATTGACAAAACTTATTTTAGTTTTCTGAAAAGAAGCTACATGAGCTAAAGGACAAGACTGCCAAAATACGTTGGGGTTAAGACTACCAGTGTGACGTTTTCATTTGCATTTAAACTAGCCATTCAGTTCAAGCATATAGTCGAAATACGAGTTTTAAAAAAATGAATGAAACCGGGTAATCTGCAACTTTACTGCCATCTGGTGGAATACCAGAAAATGCTGTCGCTCTTCAGTCTTTAGCTTGGAAAAGGCCGAAGCTCGAATTTCAAGATTACTTTCTAAATGTTCAAATTAAACTTGATGAGAAATTAATTTAAAGACCAATAAAAAAAACCGCTTGTTTTGAAGCACTGTTGTGATAGTAGAATTTTGGCTCTGACAATATTCGTATAACAATGGTACTCTTTCTTAATTCTTTCTTATTTCTTCTTATTAACTAATTTAACTGAAATCCGTCCTACATATATTTACCAATGTAGGACAAAAGGCATATAGTGCAGTTATCGACTTACAACAATGTTTTAACAGATAAATAATAACAAAGCGTATCCGCACAGTCTTTACGTCTGTGCGTATGACATCACAGATGACGTATGTAACCGTTCGGCGCTAATTTTCAAATGGACGTCTAAACAGATAGAGAACGTAATATTAGATAACGGGGTTATTTCGCCAATAAATCCTCAGTTTGACGCAGGTAATGCAATTTTATTCGTTTTTATTTCATCTGAGTCCCATGGCGTGAATTTTTAAACCCATTGTTTGTATTATCATTTGTTGCCCTAAGCACAAGCGTGTTTAAACCGGGGTTTCCATAACTTCTAAAGAAAATAGAACCATGCAAATTGTACGTTTTGATAAAGTAGCTCTTCGGCTATAAACATTCGCGTTAACGAAAAGCTTATATAGTAGATATGTTTACTATTTACTCATTTCTTCATTTAGCCAGAATGCGAGTTGCTTTGAAGTTGTTTATACGACAAGTTCTCTGGATTTGACGTTTTAAAGTAGGCCCAGTGTGTAATATTGCGCTCATTGTGGATTATAAGCAAACATTTGATTGTCTATGGCTGGCTAATAAAACAACATTGCCGTATAGTTTCGTTTTTACAGTCGCTATGAGTGCATTCAGTACCCCAACCTCGCGGCCACGGCAGTGGTCCTCTCCAGCAATAGGACACAAAGCGGCTCTGTCCGCCACCAGCACACCTCTGTTGGACAATATCCAAGGAAACGACGATGAACAAGAGAGACGTCAGAGACGCAGGTCCAAAGTAATCGATCTTCATGGAGTGAACGATTCCATCAACGAGGCCGGTGGCCACAGGTAGGTTAAAATGCCAGTGATCCAATATTATATCTGTGGGTAAAATACACACATACGCTGTGTTTATATATATATGCTGTGTGGTTCGGCACATACTGAATGCAAACTTTTTCCACTTATTAAAGTTCTACAGGAACCCCAGCTGCAGTACCCAAGCTGTCATCTGCACAGATATCCGAACATTACTCGACCTGCATCAAGCTCTCCACTGAAAATGTGAGTTAGGGTGTAATCTTTGCTCAGCATAAATCTGAAATGCGAAAGGGGCATTCTGACCTCTCTGTCTCTGCAGAAAATCACCACGAAAAATGCGTTTGGTCTGCACCTCATCGACTACATGGCTGACATTCTGAAGCAGAAAGACTCAGAGCTCAACTTTAAGGTATAAACTTACTGATTTTGTATTTACCGGCACAAATTTGTGTGTACTATTGTAAACATTTATATTGTGTTGATTTAGGTGGCAGCGGGCACCCTGGATGCTAGCACCAAAATTTATGCGGTGAGGGTGGATGCGGTCCATGCTGATGCTTACAGAGTTCTGGGAGGTCTGGGATCAGAGACCAAACCAAAAGAGAGTGAGTGATCGTCAAATCACATGTGTGCTGATGTCTTATGAAAATAAAGGTGTCTTGTGGGAAGTGTGGGTTAGATTATTCAGAAAGGGCTAGGACCAAAGATACAGGGCTAGCTGTATGTCTACTATCTTTGTGGTGGAAAGGATGTGACACCCTCTCAGGACCTGCCCAATAATACTAAAATCTCATAATTTCAGGTCAAGATGGTGATGGGGAAGCTGATGAGGAGGAGGGCAGACAGGGAGAGCAGGTGGTTGCTAAGCAGACCACTAAGAAACGACCTCAGAAGAAGACCGTGGAGCAGAACCTCAGTAACATCAATCTTTCAGAATCTGAGATGAAGTGTGAGGTGAATAATACTCAAATGTGACTAAAACGTATGATATTGGATATTTATATACACCCTGTTCAGTGATGCAGGATAACCTAAATGCTTTTCTGGGTTTATTATGAGTGTAAGATTACACTCTTAGGTTCAAACATGGTTTGATTTATGTAAGAGCCCATCAAGCTTTTGTGAGGGTTGTGTAGAACTCTACAGGATGCATAAAACATCATCTGTGCAGGTGGACCCCATGTTCCAGCGCATGGCTGCTTCCTTCGATGAGAACAGTACAGCAGGCGTGTTTCTCTCTGTGTTGTTTAGCGAGGACAGCCGCTGCGAGCTGCGCTTTCCTTCTCACATGACCTTGCTGAAGTCACAGCCGTCTCTTGTACAGATGCCCCATCAGCAAGTTGCCACCTCACCATTCACAGGTAAACTGGCTCTGTTACTATTTTGGTCTGAAGGTTTCTGTGTACGATGTGGTTATGGCCTTAACAACTATACAAGGTTTAATGAGGATGTAAATACATTGATTTGTGTCTTTGATTCACAAAGGCCATTTGAAGACATTGGAGGACAGGCCCATTTGTCCATCCTTAGAGGATTTCTCTTTCACTAGATGGACTCCTGAGCAGGTGAGACTTTTTTTAGTGGCTTTTTAATGCCTCATTTTACTGACGGTGAAGAGAAGGGATGTTTATTTGTTACATTTGTTACATTTACTGTATATGTGTATGTTATGTTCAGTTGATGATAATAAAATCAAATGATTTTACTGATTGTTTTTTTTGTCACATTGTCAATGTAGGCAACAAACCTCAGCCAGCTTCTTGAGAAGATGAAGCAGGGAGAGCACGCATTTGATGTCAATGCTGACGTTGAACCAGAAGAGGATGAGGGGCCAGATTTCGAGGATAATTTTGATGCAGATTTTGATGAGGGCAGGCCAGGAGACTCTGAGGAGTACAAGGAGCACAGAGAAGCTTGTTCAAAGAGCCCTGAAAAAAGACGGTTAGTGATTTTGAAATGTATTACACCAAAGTATTTGCTCATTCTGCTGTTGTAAACCCACTTCTTCAGTTGGAATTACACTTAATGAATGTTGTCTGATGTTGTGGTATAACACAACACTAGTCCCAGACTACAATGGATGTTTGAGCTGTCCTAACTGCAAACTTAAAGCAACTTTAATGTCCAAATTTAACTAAGGCTTACTAATCTAGGCCCTGTCTGTAAAACCAGGCCTTAAGGTTTCTCCAATATCCTTATTCCGAAGACTATTAAGCCTAAACCTTACCTAGATGTTGTGGTGTGCTTTCGGTTTTCGGTGTGTCTGTATTTTCATTCATGGTGAGGTGTTGTGTTTAGAGGTGTTGTTCCTATTGGTGAGGTGGATATTGCCACCATGTGCATGCAGTTGTCGGATCAGCCTAGAGAGTACTCATACTTCAGTCCCAGGACCATGGCCACCTGGGTTGGACCCGGCTACTGGCTTTTTAAACCTGGACATAAACGTAAGTTATGAATATGTCTTGACGTATCACTTTAAAAACTGGCTGTTTTCACCATATTACACTGCTCTCTTGAATGCTCTGTTTTGATTGGTTAATTGTGCCATCATGTGATCTAATATTCCTCACCCACTGCACATTCATGGATTCAGTGATATAGATTCATTTTACATTTTACGTAAAAACAGCTAGTGTATATGATCTAAAATCAGCATTTTGTGTCCAGTTACGTGGAACATGTTATGTAAGTTATTTATTTTTTTAATATAACAATAATGACCAGCTGACATTTGCGATTTATTTTCCTTATTTCTTTGTCCTATTTAGAGGATCACAAACCAGACAAAGAACCTCGGAAGCGAGCGCCAAAAAATCCCCTGGTTATTGACTTTAAGGAAGATATACACTTCCATAATTACTTTCGGACAACTAAAGTAAGTTCTTGTTTACTATTCTATTAAGCACTTCAAAGCTTTGATTTATGAATAGCTTTTTGATGCTGTTTTTTTTTAGTTAACAATAGATAATCACATTTGGAGAGGTGAATTCTGATAAATATTCATGCTGCATTTACAGTTAAGCACAGTTCTTAGTAACAGTCTGTCAAGCTTACATAACCGTGTTTTTAATACAGTAGCATTGTATTTGTTCTGTGAGTGCAACGATATGCGTTTAATTGACTCCCTTTAACAAAAGCTTGCAGACGTAACAATTACTTGTTCATTGTTTACTTGTTAATTGGTTACAGTGTTATGATTGTCGTTTTCAGGCAGCAACTACTATTAGTAAATCTGCTCTGAACAGCAGCAATAAGAAAACCACACTTCCAGCAGACTTCCAGTATCCTCCCAGTAACCTGTCACAGCTTAGCCTCAAACCCACCAACACAGTAAGTAAATGACTGTTTAATATTTAATTTGCAGCAACCTATAACTTAGCAATATGTTTTAACATTGGTTTGGCCAAATCCGCAGCAACATTTTTCTTCTAATGCTGTACATGAGATTGACTGTCTCGCACTATGGTTATGATTTTCAATGCTGGTGAGCATTATGTATTTGTTATTTTCACTTCAGCTCAGTGCAGAGGGGAAGAAAAGATTATCAGGTGAGCTGGGTGAAGAAATAGGAGAGTACGACTACAATAATGCCAACGACACGGCCAACTTCTGTCCTGGTCTTCAGGTATACCAAATAGTGCTGTTACATGTCAGGTGGTCCTGGAGACTGTCTGTTTAATGGCTGTTTAAAACCATTTGGCTGTGTATGTGAACAGGAAGGAGACAGTGAGGGTGCTGAAGGCTTTGCAGGATCCGATGACTCTCAGACAGACAGACCGAACCCTTTCTCTCTAGATACAGATGACATCTCCACATATGGAGATGACTGTCTCGTCCCAGAGCCTCACAAGGTAAAATGAGAGGACATGTTGAGCTCATGCAGTAAGCTTCGATTAAGGAAAAAATGTAAGTCCGTTAATTAATTTAATCTTAACATCTAGGTAAACATTATTGAGATAAACTATGCCAAGATGGCCAAGAAGATGGACATGAAGAAGCTGAAGACCTCCATGTGGAGTCTTCTAACAGAAAGTCCAGAGAAACCACCCAAGGTTTGCCATCTTCTGTCATATGCATTACATTTTTTTATTCTTGCGTATGCAAAATCTATACCCAGCCCAATTATACATTAATAAATCTCGTCATTTTATTTGCATTGGTCTGATATAAACTGATGCTACCCGTTGCATCCTAAATTGGTTAAAACAAGAATTAGCATGTGTTTCTCTTTCCAAAACAAGTTTTTATTATCATTTTGTTATTCAGTTCACTGAACATGGAACTGAAGGGCTGATAATTTGTGGTTTCCTTTTGGTATTCCAGAGTGTTTTTTTTTTTTTGAATGACTGTCTCTTTTTTAGGAGGTGCAGAGTGAGACAACAGAAGTACCTGGTGAAAAATCATTCAGTCAGTCTATCAAGAATCTTGTACAAAGGTACCTTTTGTCAGAGTTTGAGAAACTAATCAGTACTGCCTTAGGATTGCCACTTTTCATGTGTACACACATTTTTCTCTTTATTTTCATTACCTTTAGACTCCCCAACACCATGGCTACCAATCTCTCAGTACCCCTCGCCTTTGTGGCCCTTCTGCACTTGGCTAATGAGAAGGTATATACTGTGTTTGAGTTTGTACTACAATATTAAGTGTTGATTAAATGTTACCATGTTCTTAGCTAGTTAGTTAATTGTTAATCTACAAACTGTTCTTTCCATCAACAGAACCTGGAGCTGCACAAGATTGACGGCATGACTGATATCATCATTAAACAAGGCCACTGAAAATCTATATCATCTATAAAGAACATTTCCTTGTTTTCTGAACTTTTTTCCTTATTTGTATCATAAATCCAGTATGTTTTTATATGCTCGCTATGACAAGTAAACTACATATCTAATCCCAAAACAATTGTCTAGACAAGAATGGTTTTTAAGATCATGTTAAAATGTACAGGAAATTACCGTAGATATTGTCGATGTAACTTAAAAACGTGTGTGCCAATAAAATGTTTGGTGGTGTTAAATGTATAAGTAACAAGATTTTCAGGATTGTCCAGTTTTAATAACTTGTTTTAGCAGACATGATTGTTTCTCCTCCCTCATTAAAAGTAAAAATGAAATTGCTGTTGTCACTGACTTTATAAAAGGTGAACTGAAGTTGAGGCAAAAGTTGATTTTGGAAATAAAGTTACAAAGTAATTGTAAAGTTTGTTTACCAAACATTTTGTTTTCATCATGATGTTTTTGTTAGGCATGATGTCATGTGTGAATGGTATTTTGAATACAGTACGTCCCAGACGCTCTTGGGTGGAGTCCGCTGTTGTCTTGGCAGAAAAAGTTTTTGTCTGTAATTGTTCAACCGTAATATTGAACAAAAACAATACCATGACAATGCAAAGAGAAGTCAAAGTATAATGTTTCAAATGCTAAGGTACGTGAATGCACGATTCAGGTTCTAGGTGTCACACCAGTAATTTTATAGTCAAAGTGACACTGTGGCCTGTGACGTCTGATGAGAACAATCTTCTCATACATGAGCAGTAAAAGCAGAATGTTGATGAATCGATACGCAGTCTGGCATCACCTGACAGGTGTGCGCGCGTCATTAGTTCAGCGCTCTCTTGCGGAAGCTATTGGAAGTGGCGGTACCGAGGTGGGCCAAAAGCAATTCACGAGCAGATGAAGGAAGAGAAAAAAAATTCAGACCAGGAAGTGGTGGCACGGTGCATTGTCGTCGGTTATTCGAAGAAACGTACACATTTTTAAGTTTAATTTTAAGGTTTATGTGTGACCGTTTATCGTAGACTAAATAAAGACGACATGGGAGTGGGTGATCCAAATAGTTCGGTAAGTGGCAACGATGATCCGTCAACAGGTGTTTAAAGCGTTATTACTCCTCTTGTTTTGTTTAAATGTTGAATAACCTCGTTCCCTTTTCTTCTTCGTCGTCTTCTACTTGTTGTTGGAACACTAAGGGTCGATATTTTCATGTTTTTGGTTTAAAGGATTGTGATGTTTGGCCGGCATTGTTGGCTTAATCTCGGAAAACAGGGCGAAGCTTGTTTTCGAGATTAAGTTATGCCTAAAGTTTCTGTTGTCCGTTTACGTCGAGCTGTTGTGTTACTTACTTTAAACAAGTTTGCAACAATTTATATAGTGTGTTTCATCCCTAACCTTCGTCCGATTTGCGTTACAACTTTCTTTTGCAGATTTGTTTACACAGTAGGATTGAATTTGCCTTAAACTATGAATCTAACTGGTTTGCAAAACTAAAGCCTGCTAAGATCTGTATTTATGAAACGGTACATTTGTTCAGATTTATTTAGCTAGATAATTGTTAACTAAAAGTAGGCAAAAGTGCCGAAAAACATCGCGCGTCCACTGGCTGTTGACGATGGAGTGAGAACTTTTATTGTAAGCACTGCTTACAATACAGTTACATTCAGTTTATGACTGTGATTAAATTAAAAACATGGACAGTATTTTCCAGAATTGATCTGTTTAGAATGCGTTCTATGAAAAAGTGGTCTGAATTAATAAAAACATTTAGAAGCTATTGTGATACAGAAATAAACTGGCAATTCATGTAACTCGTTTACATTATAGATATCACATTTCATCATTTTGCCACAATAATGGTGGTTCGGTCTCTGAGTATCCAGTGTTATCTAATAGCTTTCTGCCATTCGGCAGACCTTGTGACAAACACAGCCTTTGTAGCCATTGGCTGGTAATGACGCGCTATTGCTCTTTGTTTCCTGGTAACACTTTTTGTTTATGAAGTGTGAAAGCACAAGAGGCCCTAAAGGTGACAGGAGAGCTAACTTTTACTCCAAATACGTAAACAAGTGTGTATAAAAGTTGTGTATAATTTAGGTTTAAGCATCTATATGGCAATGCACTGCAAAACATGGCTACTATGGGCTTCACTTACCAATGTTAATTTACAGAACATAATACATCTATCCTAGCTAAATATGGTGCACTGTTTTGTCAACATAACACATTAGATGTGACAGCTAAACCCACAAAAAAAATATGTTTTGTGGGTTTTTCATTAACAGTGTAATAAAAATAATAAATTCTTGCCTCAGTTTATTGTTGAACTAAAGCAAAGCATTTTATTTTGTTTCCACAATTAAATGGTGATTAATATTTTACCTTAATAAGCGTAAGCTTTATTTATTTTACTATTTCATCATAACATAACATCATAATGTTGTAGTGTAACTGTTTATATTAATCAGGCTCTATGATTGTAGTTTTTTAAATACATTTATACTGCACAGACGCATAATATAATTGTGATATTTATCTATTAAATGTTATATATATGCAACAGAACTTTTCAGATCTCCTTTCCAAGCACATCACTACAATGACATGATATTGTATTTCATTGTTTAGATTTCCATTGCTTGCAGATTGTCTGTTTGGCAGTAATGCAGGTTATTTGCATAACCCTATATGCTCAGTGCCATTTTTGATTTATAATTGCAGGAGCAGAGAGATGTGGAGGCTGCCCAGGAGGTGGACCGAGTTAAAACTCTACAGTCTCAAGTGGATGGGGTAAAGGATATCATGACCCAAAATGTGGATCGGATCCTGGCTCGGGGAGAAAGACTTGACGATCTGATGGGGAAATCTGAGGATCTGCAGGCTGGGGTGTGTCTTTGTGTACAAACAGTTTAATTCTTAGCACATTTTACAGGCCTTATGCCTGACTGTTTTACTATGATTGACTATGTGTTTTGTCAATATTATTATGGTTAGAACATGATGCTAGCAATTGTTCCACATTAGTTAACATTAAAATGTGATTTCTTTCCTGTTTCTTAGGCCCAGAACTTCAAACACACCTCTCAGAAGGTAGCTCGGCATTACTGGTGGAAAAATGTCAAACTGATCGTGCTTATTGTTGTGATTGTCCTCGTAATTGTTCTGATTATCATATTCCTTGCTACTGGTGTGATTCCAGTCAGCGCATCACCATCCAAACCCACTATAAAACCACCAAATCCTTAGGATGTCTCTATCTCTCACCCACACGCACACACACAACATCATTTATTTACAAAACACACACTTTAATTTGCACATTTTACTCATGCCTTCATATCCCATGGTGTCTCACCACCTTATAATGAAGGATCAAAGCAAAATAAATAAATCTTGACAGCTTTAAAACCGTGAAGTGGAGGATGTTAAATTGCCAGTGTTGCTTTAACATTTTTCTCCCAGAAGATCAATTTAATGGCCACTTCAGCTGTCTTTATGGTTCTCTAAAACCTGTGAGAAAATGCCACAAACTTATAATACATGTTCATCAGATTCTTACATGCTAAAGGTGTCTTATGGTGAAATAATGATATATGCTGGCATTTAATCAGAGAAGGTAATGGGTGAAAGTTCTGTCCACTGAATTATGAAGTATATTTATGACCGTTAGATTATAGGAAATGTTACTAAGCAATACTTTTAGATATCCAAGAGTCTGTATTTTATATTTGATGGGTCACTGTCTTTTATACCTTTGTCATTTCCACAATTATATATGTCATTTGTTAAAGGTCAACCAAGTATGCTTGAAACTGCTGAATAAAAAACTAATAATTAATAAACTTTAATTATTAAATTATTAAATTGCATTAAATTAAAGCAAATCAATCAGATTTTTGTATCTCAAATTATTTCTTAATATTGACAGTGCACCAAGCTTTAAAACAGAGATGCAGGTTGTCCTCCAAAAGAGGGAATGAGAATTAAGAGTTTTAAGAAATAAGAGCATGTGAACAAGATCATCTAGTCTTTCCTCTGTCGTTTAAAACTGTATTTTTCTGTAGCTGAATGTGCGTTTTGTCTTGTCATATTATGGCACCGAATCTTACGTGCTGTACAACATGCAGTGAGTACTGTAATCATAATTTGAATGTATTGTATCAAAAAAGGAGGAATGTTTTAGGGCCTTTGCTGTAATGTCCAGTTTGTAGTTTGTAATTACAGTGCTAACTGATTGACATGTCTTAATTTAGCTTTTTTTAATTTAAAGTTCATAAAGTTCATCATGCACATCTTTGGTCTAAAAAGCTGATGTTATTTGAATCTGCTGGGTAGCTGTACGCACTTCGCTTTGGAGAGGTCAAGTTTTTTTTTGTCTGTTTATTGTTATTAATTGAATTAATTTTTAACTTGAATCTCATCATGTATTTCCTTCAGCTTCTATTAACCTCATATATATTGTTTAGAGTTTTAATGTATTAGTCTCCCATATTACTGTAAACAGGACTTTTTTATGAATAAAGATTACCATATCAAAGATGACAAGATATACCATATTAAAAATAACTATTTTAAACACCTCTGTAAAGTTGTCATCTTATATAATAAAATAGTCATCAAAACTTACAGTTTGTGCTGGTTTGGTGTTGTCTTGTATGTGTGACATCGCTACACCCATGTAGCTCAAGTAGTTCCAAACTTGAGCTGTTCGTTTAATTAAATGGGGTGACAACTTCACGGAGGTATTTTGAAACCTTGAAGTTCCTTGAATATAAAAAAAGGAAACAAGAGAGTTGTAATATCTGGGAAAAAACATTTTGTAAATAAATATTTGATTTGTTCTATTTGATTTGTTGTTTGTTCTGACTAGTGTTTTTTTTCTGTGAATATTTTCCATCAATCATTTAATCTTTTGGAATGTGTATAGTGGTTAAAACAATTACAGAAGATTTGTTTAGTTCCAACTTTCACAATTCTTTCGACAAGAGCTTTCCTGTAGCTCAGTGGTTAGAGCATGGCGTTAACAACGCAAAGGTCATGGGTTCGATCACAGGGATTGCACATACTCAATGTGTAGTATAATGCAATGTAAGTCACTTTGGATAAAAGCGTTTGCTTTCAGATAGGGACCAAGTGTTATTTTTTGGACGTTTGACAGTCACATTTAAAAAAAGTTACATATAATCAATAGTTGAAATAGAATAAATTGAAATCTGTAAGTATCCTATACTCAGACCTCTGAGCACCGTCCGTCCTCGATAGGTGGGTCGGAAGACTCGCAGCAGCTGCGCAGTGTGATTACCCGCCCCAGCAGATAAGGAAGGGAGGTCCTTCACAGCAACAGTTTAGAAAAGACGCTGTTCGGAAGTTGTCAAAAGCGCGTTAGGTTTTAAAGAAACCGTGTTTAAATCGGCTCATCAGCTGCTGGTCTGTCTTCAGATGCAGTTTATTCGGTGACGTTTTCTGCTGAACAAACGCGACACGTTTAAACCATGGTAAGTCTTGCCATTGAAGCTCTGAACTTTTCGTTTCGTTTTAATATGCGTGGACTGCAACGATCATAATATACAAAAGGAACAGCAATTGAAAGCAAATGTTTTTTAAATCACCCTTACCATGAAAATTAACCATGATGTTACAACAGTGAAAGTGTAGTAAACGTGTTTTGGTGGATTTATATAACCACAGTTTTGTTTCAAATCTCATAGTAAAACCTTGGTTGCTGTAGCAAAACAACTGATGATTTGTAATTGTGTTTTTTGGGTGTAAACTGTAGTTAAACTACAGTGAATTCTCGTAAGGGTAAACTTATATACCAACGATGACGTCCTTACACAAAAACTAACCACCCGAAACACTGCCGTTTTGATTTGCATGTTGGCATGTTACTGTGGCTATAAACGTGTTCCTACATGCGCTTCAAACAGGTTAGTTAATCATCTACTAGATAGCTTACCAACTGTACGAGTGTTAGAAGCATTAGGTCTGTTACTCTAAGTGTCTGAAATTCTAAACCAGCTCTTTTTACGGCTTCTAGACGATTTGTTTTCGCGGGTTATATATAGAACAACAGCCTTTAATTTAAATTAACCTGTGCAAAAAGTATGATTTAATGTTGATTAATAAGCTATTTAGGTTACTTTTATGTTTTTCTTTGAGTTATTCTCTATATCTTAAACATCTCCGTTTTTAAAAGTCATTTCAATGTCATTCAGAGAGACTTAATCTCTTATTGCTGGTACAGTTCAGGTGGTTGAATATGACAACAACAGGAGTGTTCATTTGAAACACACAGGAGAGGGGAATTTTGCCCAGTGTCAAGGAAATTCCATGTTCATTATAGGTCAGAGCAAGAGAGGAAGGAAGGGAAGGAGCAACGCAAAGAAAGGATGTAAAAAGAGATGTGTATCCTGTAGTCCCTAGTTCATAAGACGTTCACAAAGCTAAACCTAAACTGTGTGCATTTAAATGCACAAGGCAACGCAACGTATCGCAAACACTAATGCTCTATCTTTGAGTTTATTAACTAAAATACTTTTATCCAGTGAGTTTATAGTTCAGTTGTCAGATTTTCTTCAGGATATTTAGCAATGCAACAAAGGTTCATTTGTTATTGTTTCGTCCGTATGTATGATTTACAAAAACATTAAATTTAATAATTGCAATAAGAATTATGTAACATAATAAAAACACTCAACCAGTGTTTAAGTGCAAACCTTAAACCTAGTTATTAACAAACAAAAGTTAATCGTTAATCACAATTTATGAAATCTTGGGAAATAGTTAAAACATTAAATAATGAAAGTTCTTTAAGGGACGTTTTGGGATATTCGTCGGTAGACAGTGTTGTTTCCTCTGCTCCATAGACCTATTGTGTACAGGCTCTCATGTGAGATGACATGACAAATAAGTAATGTTTCCTGTAAAAATCGTTTTTATTTTCCCAGTCTACGATAGGCCACCCATCAGCTAAACTTTGACCTTGAGTCACTTACATCCTTCTGAGCACAAAGAAAGGAATTAACAGTCAGTCTCAGCTGTTTTACAGGATGATATGTGTCTAATGTTGCTAATGTCACGGCGGTCACAAACTCTAAATGGCTCTAATTCATGGGGGTCAGCATGTTGTGCTCACAAAGGCATCATTGTGAGTTTTGATGCAATGCTTCTAGAAATGCACAGTTTCTCTGCCTCTCTCGTGGTTTCTGGTAAACTATTGGCCTGTCAGAGAGCCAAGGCACTGTTCCAGAATGACATTCCCAGAGTGTGTTGTAAACAGAAATCTAAAACTATTATCATGGGAGGCATCCAGGAAATCTTCATTGACACTTTTTTTTTGCCATTAGCGTTTCAGTTATTGTCAAAATGTTGCAGTGCACTTCTAATGTGTTAAGTAGAACTAAAATAAAATGGACTATAAAATAGATCGGTTATTTTGTTTCTCGTGGAAAAATAATTTGTTGCAACATGCATATGTAAGTGAACATGATCAATAGAATGGAAGTTACGTATATGCCAAACAGCAGCTAGGAGAACAAAAATGAACAAAACTGTCAAAAATGGGCTCAAAATTCAAATTGTAAAGACAAAGACCAAAAAAAGCTGTAATCTGAGAACATATAATTCTTTATTCCATATAATTTTGGAATTATATGGAATTCCTTCCCTTTATTCCTATTTTAGGCCTAGATATAAATAGTAATTAATTTTTAATTATTTGAAAGTAATAGTGAATCTAATTACTCAAATAGTACTATGTCTGGCAAAAGGATGGATAAAAGTAAATGTGCACCCAAACTGATTCCTTATCAGGCAAGTTAACATATGACACTGATGTTCAAACCTGTTGCCACACAGGTAATGATTTTTGCTAGTTGCCCTGTTTTTCCAAATGAACCTTTTTCTGTCCTCAAGCAGAATGGGCAAAACCGCCTCCGTCAGGCCCAGGAGGATGTGGAGGAAGTGAAGGTTATCATGCTGGACAATCTAAACAAGGCGGACGAGCGATCAGAAAAACTTGGGGAACTGGAAAACAGAGCTGATGAACTACGGCAAAAGGTGGTATATTTGTGTGACCTCTGTTGTAGAAAAATTGTATCTTTTTTTACTTGGGGCTTAACAAAAATGTATATTCCCTTACTAAACAACATGGTAACCATGCTAAGGAAGTACTATGAACATATGTGGACACGGTTAATCATAAACTGTGTTTAAAAAAGTGTTTGAAGGCTTTAGTTCAAAGTCTTTACTTACATTTGTTATGAAAAGCAAAGGACAAATCGTATTGGGGTCTATAAATAGTCTGAAGGTGGTGTGTATGAAAAAAGTGTCCAGTTTACATCCTAAGATTATGAACAAAAATGTCCAATTTACATCCTGAGATTAGTTTACTGTGCAATTTCTGTTTGCTATGAAATAAGCAAAAACTTGTCGAATACAGCAGCATGACAGTGCACAGTGTGATGTGTGCACAGAGTATGCAAGATGTGCCATACGGTCAGTTAATAAGATTATGTCCCAATATTACATGCTTTATCATACAAACATGCTAAAATCCTGTTAGATTCTTAATTGGTGTCAGTTAATCTAGTGCTGGTTAGTTTGAATCAGCATTATGATTACACTTGTAAATGGCCGTAATATTAAACCCAGTCCATAACCTACCTACAATTTCCCCATTTTGTTATTATGAGCCGTAATTATTGTGAAACATGTTAAAGTCAATTCAAATGTATAAAAACAATTTGGAATGTTAAAATTAAATGTAAATCTTCATTTCTTTTCAGGGTGAAGCTTTCTCAAAAACCTCAGCCAAAGTGAAACAGAAGAAGCAATGGGAGAATATGAAGTATAAAGTGATAATAGGAGGAGTAGCAGCTGCAGTGCTCATCATCATAATTGTGGCTGTGGTTATGAGTTTCCCTAGTAAGGACGATAATAACACCAAACCCACAGTAGAAACAAAGGCTGGATTAGGATGAGGCCTCCTTAAAACACCACAAAGTAGAGTTTTGCTTTCAGCCTATCTGTTATAGTAAAAAAGACAGTAAAAAAATCTCTGAAAATACAACTCAAATCAGAATGCTAAGAATAATGTGGTGGGTTAAGTCAAATAATGGTACCATGGTGTCTGCATTTCTCCACAACTTAATTTCTAATCTGACCTTCATTTTTACAATAGTATTACATCGTATCGTAATATTATTACGATATACATGTGTTCTTGTTGGACTAAACGGATTAATAACCAAAAATGTCAAGGAAGAGTGGGTGTGATGAGGGCAATACGATGCTTGTGTTTGGTTTTTCTCCTATTGGTTATGGTAGAATTGATAATGACTTAAAGAGGTTGGGTCTGTATAAACGTGGATCATTACCAATGTTTCAAGCACAGTCTTGTACACCCATGTTTTTGCCAAAATGTAATGTTCAGTAAGGGTTTTGAAGATCATGCTTATGATCTCCTTGTGTGAGCCATAGAAGAATCTCAACAGTTTTTAAACAATGTGAGGTTGAGTAAATGATGACATAATTTTCATGTTTGAGTGAAATATACATGTAAGCAATTTTTTATATCAGGGCTTTAACGACTAGGCTGAGCGGGACATCTCCTTTCAATATTACATGATAGTTGATCAATATGAAATTTACAATCACCGATACTTAATATTTACACTGAGTTCCTCCTCTAGCATCATTCATTTCCTCAGTCCTGTCTATTATAAATATAACAGCATAACTTAAGAGAGACAAAATATCAAAATGTGTTGCTGCTAAAAACAGCTTATTCTTTGTGTGTGTGTGTGTGGGGGGGGGGGGTGTATGCATATACAATTTTTAAGTTCATTATGTAAATATAACGTGTATACAAATCTTTTAGCGTAACGTGTATTTATTTCAGATTGTATGGCATTCACCTTTTATTATATTTGTAATACTTAACTGGCAACAGCACAGTAAAATTAAGAAAGCAACCGCCGGAGTGTTTCGTAAGATAAGAAAGTTGCATTACAAAATGTGTTTCATAAGATAAGAGGCAAGGGTTACGTTTTGTATACATATGGGGCGGAAAGCAATACAGCACAATGTTGCGTTCGGCTGTTTGCAGAGTTTTTAGGAAGTTTTTAGGTGTTTTTAGGAAGGCCTCCGCAGACAAATCCCTCCTGGTGGAACGCGGAACTGGTCCAAGATGCCAAATGTGTGAACAGAATCAAATACACGTAAAACCCGATGTCAACAATTTACACCAGTCTTTCCACAATACTTTTAAGCTTCATTTTACAACATGGAACATAAATACTTTTATAAACATTAAAACCTTTACAATGCCATTAAACTTGCCAATCGCAAGGGATCTGGCAACAACACCGGCAGCTTGCCAGTTGCTGTTGTTATAGTAACGTCAACTGAAACCAGAGCGTGCTTCAGGTTGCCAAAATGACAGAATAAATACAATTCTCTTAAAAGTTTTGCGTAAATAAAGTTTTTTTAAAAAAAAGTAGTTTTTCTAAATAAAGGTAGAATGGCTCTGGACGACCCTCGAGTGGAGTGGATTAAGAACGCGGTGTGTGTCATGTTTGAGTTAGATGAATCGGACTGCTTTGAGGAGTTCCTCGCCCGCGGTGATGGAGAGGAAGGGCGTAAAATCTTGCACTTTTTAAATGTAGTTACAGAAGAGGAGGAGACATCGTCGCTTTTTTTCTTTAAGAATATAAGGGAAGAAGAGGTTGAGGTGGAAATCCCCGGAGGTATGTTTTAATAATTCAGTCGTATGTACAGTTATGGCGTATTATTCGTAATTTACAGTCACAGCGTATTGTAATGTGTTTCTGTACTGTGCTGTACCGTATAACACCCGATACATTAACGAGATCGGTTTAAATCAATCAAGTCAAGTGTCATTTTGATCACAAAAGCAGTGCGTTGAAAGCCTTTAGGTGTTTAATTAATAAAATTACGTTACAATTTTACCTGCTCGATTACGTTACTGTACGTGTGCGATAAATGGACTCCAAGATTCAACAGAACTTGCGGAGAAGGGTACGGAGAGGAGTCCATCAGTTTCTTCAGAAATATCTCTCTCTTCAATCAGAGAAAAAACACCTGATGACAGTAAGTGTGCTTCCTAAATGGTTAATATTACCAGAAGTAAATTATTTAAAATGACAAATAAACAAAGGTTTACGTGGTGTTTAAAATTATGAATAAACAAATGTTTACATGTCTGTTTGTGTTTCCAAGGCAAAAGAAAAGGTCAAACAGGAAATGACAGTCAAGAGTCCTTACAACCAACAGAAGACTCTCTGGTTCCGGATCTGGCAGCTGAGGGTCTGTTAGAGACAATAAATGCTGATAAACCACCTCGAAATGTAATACTTCTATATTAACCATAAAGATTATTGTAATGTGATTGAGGACAGAACGGTTTAAACATGACTGCGAATTATAATTTAGATTTTAGATTTATTTTGTCGGTTTATATTGTAAGTCTGTGGTAAATCTGGTTATTATTTTGATCAAATTTGTTTCTACTTTCTATTCTCCCACCACAAGTTTGAGATTCGGGTTGTGTATCATGTAGAGCTTCATGCAGCTGTGAACACCATCCCGGAGAAGTTTGTGAACAACAGCCTCGTCTACTTTCTGAGGAACACTATGGGTAGGTGAACAAAATCACTACAGTATACAGTATACAGTACAGTATATGTGCTATATAACTGACATGTCTGATGTTTTATCCATTCCAGAAACTATCAGTGAACCTGCGGACATAAATGAGGCTAACCAATTGATGCCCAAACTGATTGATTTTGGCACAATGAATGGCCAACCCTTAATGATGCTTAGAGGGATTCTCAGCAATGTTTGTGATCAAATATCTCATCCTTATTACAGATGGAATATTGTTGATTATCCAGTCGAATAATATATAATATTTGGGTTAATTCTAAGCCACTTTTGCAGATCTACATCCCTCTACTGTCAGTGAACCAGGTAAAGGTCACTGATGGTGGCTATCATGGGATGGGTGACACTGAAGACAAGGACACGGTGCGCAAGACAAAAGAAGATGAGGAGCAAAAGCCTGTGGAATCACGTGGGGCTTTTGAGGTCCGAGATGAACTCCTCAACAGCGCACATAAGTTCTTGGGGGTCATTGACAAAACCCTTCAGCAGCTGGAAGGTGTGCTAAACGTCACTTGTGTCTTTCACCACTGGGTGAAATTTCTATATAATCCACAAGCAAGATATCTGTGGCTTTGGAATGCAGCATTGAAGTTTAATTGTTTTCTGTTATAGGTGAGATTAAATTACACATTCCAGATCTTGATTTGGAAGGTCAAGTGGAGGTGATTGCGTGTAATACAGGGATGGTGGAGAAGCTTGAGCAGTGTGTGATGAACTGGCAGACGCAAATCACTATTGTCATTGAAGAGCAGAAAAGGAAGAAACCGCAGGTCTGTGTAAAAGCTAAAAGGGATAAGGGCGCCTATGCAATAGAGTTTACACTGCATTTTTAAACTAACCTGCTTGTTTCCACACCTTCGGAAACAGACTTCACTCTCTCCTGAAGTCAAACTGAGTCCTGTTTTCTTGTAGCTCAGTGGTTAGAGCATGGGTTCGCTCCCAGGGATTGCACATCCTCAATGTATAGTGATCAATGTGTAGTACAATGCAATGTAAGTCGCTTTGGATAAAAGCGTCTTCTAAATGCCTAAATGTAAATGTCAAATACTCAGTGAGCTCTGCTGAGTTGGTGCCCGAATCCAGATATTACTAGATATTTATGTTCATTTTATGTCGTGTTTGTTTTCCACTTAGCAAATCAATTAACTGGCTTAATAACGGACTTAATGCTCTCTCACCACTGAAGGGACCTAGTCCTTTGGCGGAGATTGAGTTTTGGCGTGAACGTGCTGCTGTCCTGAGTGGCCTAAGTGAGCAGCTGAAGCTGCCTGTTGTCAAGAAGATTGTGGACGTGATGATCCGTGTGGATTCATTCACAATGCAAGAGCTGGAAAAGACCATAGCGGAACTTTCCAAATATTACGAGGAGGCTGTTAATAATGTACAGTTTCTAAGCACGCTAGAGAGACACTTTAAGGTAAGAGAGGGTGAACTGGTATCTTTAAGCGAATTAAAAACTGTTTAATGCTGAACGAACAAGCTTGTATTCTACCTTATAACCACTAGAGGGTCTCTTAGTAAAATATGCCATTTAAGTATACAAATACAGTTTTGTTTGTTGTATATATTTTTGTTTTACTTGCAGAACCTTGCCACAGGGGTAGATTTTAAAGTGGTCTTGGACACCATTCCTGACATGATGAAGGGATTGCATTTGATCTGGATAATATCGAGGCATTACAACACAGATGAGCGTATGGCATCTCTGATGACATGCATTGCTTGGGAGCTGTCAGAAAGGGTTGCCAGAGTTGTGAACGTCTGTGTTCTCTTTAAGTAAGCAAAATTTACATGTGTACCTCAAACCACGAGGCAACTTTGACATACACAGAAAAGCTTTCGGCGCTCAGGCCCATGTAGGTTTTAAAATATCTCAGTTTTAGGTATCAACAGTTTAAAATGAAGTTTATTACTTATTACTGAAGTTTATTGCTAAAGCTGCAATTCATAACTTGCCTCTCTACCTCAAATTACACCTCAAATTACAAAATTATTACTATAAGCTTACCATTGTGAATTGGGGTAAAGTATTTACTTAATTGATTTAGAGGCTGCTGAGGACCTAATTGTAATTGAATTGTAATTGAGACACAAACAGAAAATGCCATAATGTTAAATTCAATTCATGATCTTTGATATTATGCAGAGACAAGAGGGCAGTGGCCAAAGCAAAGGCTTGGGATGGAAAGCAAGTCTTAGATCAGTGGAAGAGCAGTTATTTTGAGATCCGTGCACAGATTGAGGCATCAGATCGAGATCCCCGCTGGGAATTTGACCGCAAAAAGCTGTTCGAAAAGACAGACTATATGGCTTCAATTTGTCAGGATTTGTATAATATTCTGCAGGTTAGTCCATTTTTGACAAGAAGGAATTGAATAATATTCCTCACAGACAGTAACCTACTCTTTCAAATTACATTCACTGATAGACTCTGGATGAGTTCTACATCATCTTTGGACCTGAGTTAAAAGCAGTGACCGGTGATCCAAAGCGAATAGATGCTGTTTTACGCCAAGTGGACTGCCTCGTCACACCATTTGAGGAACTTACCTTTGACCCTTTCGACATCCGCAAAATGGGCAGTTGGAAATTGGTCATGCAAGAATTCAAAAATGAAGTCCAGGTAAGAATATGAGGCAAAAACTACAATTTCAATATTTATTTAGTTTTATGTATTAAATAAAGTAATTGGTTTCTTTTAACGAAGGCTATTGAAGGAGAAGCTATCAATTTCATCGATCAGTCTTTCAAGTCGCTACGTTCAGCGTCTGCAGCCTTTGACCTGCTGCTAAAATTCAAGCACATCCGCTCCAGAGACGCCATCAATAATCAGTTGATGATGAAGTTTAATGATATCCTCGCTCAGTACAGCAAAGAGGTGCCTCGATACCTCATCACAGAACATTTTTGTTGTTAAATAAGGTGTTGATCGTACAGAGATGCTCAACAATGCGTGTGTTCTGTGGTGCTTTTGTCATCCAGGTGGACTTTGTAAATGACATATTTGTGGAGAACAAGGACAATCCACCTCTGAATAAGAACCAGCCTCCTGTGGCAGGAGCCATCTGCTGGGAGCGCTCGCTGTTGGACCGTATGACGAACACCATCCAGCGTTTCACAGAGATGAATGAGATGATGGACAGTGATGAAGGCAAAGCTGTAAGTCTCCAGTCTCCAGACCTCAGTGGTTTTCTGTACTAGTGTGGCGAAGTTAGCATGAGCTTGTAAGTAGATTTGAAAAACATTTAAAAGGGGGTGGGGCCTGCTGGAAGTCACATGATATCTCACATGACTCATCACATGATTTCTTACTTGCTCAATCTGCACTGATGTGAGGGGAGCCGTTTTTTCTTTGACACCTCTTGTGTAGCTGCTCCTGTGTAGCTACCAATACACCTCCCTAAAAAAGTCATCACAACAACAAAATAATAGCCTTTATCAATGTAATACTTTTTTAATTGAAATTCACAGCCAAGTACATACTCTGTTTATCACATTTGCCTTTGCAGGTTAAAGCCAAGTATGCAGAAGTGGCATGTCGTATGAGGGACTATGAGCATCAGCTTTATCAACAGTGGAAAGCAGGAACTGAGAAGGCTTTGCCCCACCTTTTGAAGAGAAGTGTGCTGCTCATGGTCAACAGTGCCGGGGTCGTTTGTGTAGACTTCACAAAGCCAGATACTGTACGTTACAGTATGGTACAGTACAGTACAGATCAGTGAAATCTGTCAAGCAGCTGTGATAAAAACTAGCAATGTATAATAACAATGGTCATCACATGGAAACACAGGGACCAGTAATGTTTCTGGGCTATCGTTTGCTTCCAAAAGTAGTGCTTTAAAACGATACTTTATTATTTCTGTATATGAACGTGCAGGCCGCTCAGTGTACAGAGAAGGAAGTGGAGAAGGATGTGCGCTACTCTGTCAATTTTGCACCTGAGCTGAAGGAGATCATATCAGAATCCAAGTACCTGGATCAGCTGGGCTTTGCTATATCAGATCTGGCACGAAGCGCTGCTTTGCAGGAAGAAAAGTTTCTGGGGTAGCTTTCTTTAAGCTTCTGTCACTTTTCCCGGAAAAATATGGAAGATTAATTCCTAAATGAATTAAAAAAAACCTTCATGACAGTTGACCGAAACGTTTTGACATTTACTGTGTTTTTACATGCAGGTACATAAATGGGCTGCAGAAGTTAGTAAGTCATTACCATTCTCTGATGGACAGTCTGAATGATGCAGAGTTCTCACTGATGTCTGAGCAGATACAGGAACTGAGAAAAGTGCTACGCTATGGGTGCAAAAGACTCAACTGGAGTTTCCTGAGTAAGTATCCTCATTTCTTGAACCTCGTAATATTTGTCATTGCCACCCCGCTGTTTTTACTTTTGGAAGTTCTAACCAGTGCAGTTTCTTGAATTAAATTTTATTTACACCCGTTCTAAAGGTATACCAGAATTCATTCAACGTGGAAACCAGGCTACTTCAAAGTTTGAGTCCCTTATGAACCAGATTCAGAAGAATGAACAAGACATTGAAGATAAACTTAAATCCATTGAATCAGCAAACCTTTTCAAGTTCCCAGCACCAGACAAAACAGGATACCTGCCAGGTTAAGAGTACTAGCTTGTAAAAGCAACTTAATAACATTTTTGTGATAATATAATGTCAAAAAGGTTCTACTAAAGTTATTGCAAGAACGTTTTTGATAACTTTAAGAGAACTTTTAGAGAATGTTGTGAGAACATTACCTGTTAGCTGGGTAGACTAGCTCACTATTATTTGCCAAAATTAAAATTACAATGTTATCTGTGTGTTGTTCCAGGTGTAAAGGAGGTTTGTGATTTCCTTGAGTGTGAAAGGGCAAAAGTTGTGAACCAGCTGATGAATAAGTATGCAGCGATCAGTCCTGTCCTCACCAAAATGGAGAGTCTGATCATGGGGACCAACACTGGCAAAGCCAAGCACATGGCTCCATACTACGTGTACTGGGAGCGCAAGATCTTCAACTCACTCACCAAGATGGTGCTCAAGTGAGGTTTATTTAATATTATCCATATGTGACCTGTGCTTATTGTAATGTTCACATTCTCCAGTAAAAAATTTTTTTTAAATTATGTATAATTTGTTGGAATTGGACAGAAAAATGAATGAGCTACACCTGTCTGAAGCACCATCTGCCAAGAAGAGAGCAGAAAAAAACGCAATTATTCATAGATTATTAAAACCAAGGAAAGATTTAAGAAGTTATACCTCTCAGAAAACAAAACTAATTGTAGCTGTTTAACTGCTATTTAAAGCATTGGGATTGCTAGATGAGGGCTTAATGAACTCTTTTTTGTGAAAACTTCAAATTAGACCAAAATTCACACCTTTCACTTGTTTTGCCTGTAGCTTGTAAATAGCCTGTGGTCATTTCAACTTATTTTGCCAGCACAGGTCCTTTTTCTCTTGCTCTTATATAGAGGGTTTTAACGTCCTTTATGCTCACCTATATTTTGAGACCCTTAGATGGTGATTAGTGAATTGTATTGTCATAATTAGTATTCATTAGTTCTGTCTTTTAGGAATATTCAGGCGTTCAACAATACACTGATGGGCACCACTCCACTCTTCCAAATCAATACCATCCTCGCTGCTCCTGAGATTGCCTTGCATCCCAAGAGCACTGAGGTGTACAAGCTTATTAAGCAGTGTGTCAGTGACTGTGTGGAGAGCACCAAGGTACGCTAACTCAGGGACTGTATTTGGATAACAAATGATTCATTGGAAATGGATTCCAGTCAGAAAACAAATAGGCTTTTTGTTCAGTCAGGCAGAATATTTAAATGTGTCTTTATCACTCAAGGTGAGATTTTGTGAATTCCTTCTGTTTTTACATAATGACTACCTTCATGTCCTTTTCCAGTCTTGTTGTGATGTATATTAGATGAGTCAAAGTCTAAACAAGTGGATCAGAGTTCATTTACAAAATAACAGTGTGAACAGTCTTAAAGATCTTAATCTAAAAATCTTGATTTAGGTGCGGTACAAACAAAGCCATAATTTTTACAACAATTTAGTGCTACATATATCACATACAGTATATGATTTACCAGTGCTTACATGTAAGTTAATATAAGCCGGTTGCCATGTAGTGGATATTTGTTCATTCTTGGTTTATATCTTTTTAGCGGTTTGCTCGATGGATGCATGGCAGTTGCATCCAGTGTCCTCCACAGCATGTTGATGGTGAAGATATGCCCTTCGTCTTCACTTTTTACACTGATGTATGTCAAGTTCCACAGATAAATGAGCAAGCCACGGCTGTCACCCAGAGCGTGCAGCGTCTTCTCAACGGCATTAGCGCCTCCCTCAAACACTGGATGAACTACCGCTCACTCTGGAAACTCGATAAGGCTATTGTCATGGAGAAGTTTGCGGCCAAGAAACCCTCGTGCGTGATGTACGATGAGAAGTTTCAGTTTTACGTCAAGGTCGGCAATGAGGTTGCCAGGCAACCGTTGGTAAAGGATGAGCACATCATCAGGTTGAACCTGGAGCCACTGGCTCGTGCTGTGCAGGAGAACGTCCAAGCGTGGGTCACCTCTTTGGGCAGGCTACTTAATGACTCGGCCCGAGAGGAGCTTTTTAACCTGCGTGACGAGCTGCTGGTGAGAACGCTGCTCAATACTGCTGTGTTCACCTAGTTATCTGCAAACTGTTCTTAATGGGGCTGCACGATATTGAAGAAAAATGCGATATCGCAGCTAACATTGAATGTTCTTGGAATGTTGGCTTATGTTCTTTAAAAGTTCTCTCATAAATTATCTCGCAGGAATGTTAGTGAAACGTTTTTCTAACATTATATATCACGTATATCAAAAATGTCATCGTTAAGTGATTAACGTTTTTTAAACGTTACAGAAATAAACTAAAACTAAAACTGGCAAGAAATAATTTTTCAAAATACTAAAATGACTTATTGCAAGCCATTGCAATATGCATATAAAGATATTATGATCATTTTGATACATTGTGCAGCCCTAGTTCTTGATATGAATCACATGAATCTATGAATCTATCAATCACTTAATAATAAAATTAAAGGTAGAGAATCAGGTTGTGAACAGTCTGTTTTCTTAGAATGCATTTATTGTGAACAGAAATTGTCCGAAAATTTGAAGAGGAGCCCCAATACCCTGGAGGACCTGAAATTTGTTCTGGGCACCATCACAGATATCAGAGATATGTCTCTCTCGGTTGAGATGAGAATCAGTGATATTCAAGAGAGATACAGAACTCTGAACATGTACAATGTGGAGGTGAGTACAGTTCTACAGTAGGCAGAACAATAGTAATAACTGTTGTTATTTTTTATAAAAACTGTAAAATGTGAAATTAAAGTAACTGAAGAATTTTATCCAATGTGTGACTTTCAAGTCATTGATGGTCAAAATTGTGAATACATAACTTGTTTAATTGATTATTATTTGCTACACAAACCTTTATCTATAGACTACAGAGGAGGAGCTGCAACTGTCTGCAAACATCAGCAATCTGTGGAATGAACTGTTTATCGAGTCTAGGCGGGTTGATCGCAGTTTGGGAAAAGTAAAGAAGACATTCTCTGAGGTAGGATCTTCAATGACCAGTCATTTACATTAGTTTAGGTTGTAAGAACGTTTCACTAATGTTTCTATTAGTAACAAAAATGTTAAAAATTCTAGGAATGTCAAATTGTCCAGGTTTTTAGAAGTTCTATTAACATTATCGTTTGCTTTTAAGAAAATATTTAAATATTTCTTTCTGTAATATTCTTGAAATGTTCCACTAACAATTTAAGAATAACGTTTTTGATATGTGATATACAACGGTAAAACAGTAAGAACTTTTTTGATAACTTTCAGAGAACTTTTATAGAACATTAGCCAATATTCTCAGAACACTCCCTGTTAGCTGAGTTGTTTGTATATCTGATTTTCTTAAAAAAAATTTCTTATGCAAGTATAGGGCTATAAACAGAGGAGCTTTGGCACCCCTCTGGGCTGACTGAGGAACAGTTTTCAGTCCTCAGATTCTGAAATTATTAGTTATAGAGAAGCAACACACCTGATCATTGATTTGTTTCTAATTCACTCTGTCTCTCAGATCACTGTTCAGCAGACTGAAGAGTATAAACAGGAGCTCTCCATATTTGCGGAGAGCTTTAACATGCATGGGCCTGGAGCTGTTGGAGATGATCTAGAGAAAGGCAGGACCACCAGTGCACTAACACCTTTAGTTCTTCATGTCTTATCTGCCTGGTATATATCACCACATGTGTGCTCTTGTAGGATTGACCATCATGGACACCTATGAGACAGAGCTGGCTAAGACAGAGGCAAGGCGTCAGGAACTGGCTAAAGCAGAGAAGCTGTTTAACCTCCCCATCACTATGTACCCAGAGCTTCTTAATGTGCAGAAGGAGATGAAGGGCCTGAGACAGATCTATGAGATTTATAAGACCCAGAAGGTTAGAATCATTATTAATAATACAGTATGACTTGTATGATGTTGATCAAATGATCCGATAAGTTTTAAAGCTCATTAATAAAATGAAATGCACATTTTAGAGATGGTGAAACATTTAATCACAGTGTGTAATGTATTAAACAGGCAGCTAAGGCAGAATGGTCACAGACTTTGTGGGTAAATCTAGACATTGAACTCCTTCAAGAGGGTATAGAGGGATGTATCAAGAACCTGCGGAAGCTGCCCAAGGATGTAAGAGCTCTTCCTGTGTCTTTCTTCCTGGAAGGACGCATGAAGGAATTCAAAGAGTCACTCCCCCTCCTGCTGGATCTAAAGAATAAAGCTCTCAGGGACAGGTCATTGCTTTGAACATTTCATTGATATAATTTAAGAGATAAACAGTATGATCTTCAATTAAGCAACTAGTCTAACCTAAGCTATGTTAGCTCGCTATCTGTTTGAATATGCTATATACTGTAGCACAGATTGACAGGGCACAATTTGTTTGTGCAGGCACTGGAAGAACCTGATGGAGAGGACGGGCACCAGCTTTGAGATGAACCCAGCCACCTTCACACTGGAGAACATGTTCTCAATGGAGCTGCACAAGTATGGCAACGTCATCAGTGACATTGTTACCTCAGCTGTAAAGGAGCTTGGTATTGAGAAGGTCAATAATTCAACCACACTTATGGCCAGAGCATTGGTTTTGTCTTAGTAAGAATGATGGATAAATGAAGACTAATTTTAAGTGTTGAATGACAGTTGATTTAGGGTAACAGAGTGTGTTTGTGTACTTTACAGGGTGTGAAAGAGGTTGAGGAAACATGGAACAATATGAAGTTCAATGTGCAGCGATACCTAAAAGGCACAAGGGAACATGGTTTCATTCTTGGTGCTGTGGATGAAATCCTCCAGCGCTTAGATGATGATGCCATGAACCTGCAGAGTATGGCAGGCAGCCATTTTGTTGGTCCCTTCCTGGCCACAGTGCAGCAGTGGGAGAAGAATCTGTCACTCATCAGTGAGATTATTGAGGTCAGTGGGATTTCAGGTCATCTACATTCTTGCCTGCTCCTAAAAGTTGAACTTGTGGCAGATATTCAAAATGTACTCTTCTGAGAAAATCAATCGAAATTTTGGATTACTCATGTTGCAGGATAAGACATACACGATCTCTAGAATGTTCTGTCCTCCTCTATTGACTATTTAAGAAAAATGACTTTAGATATCTTATTACACCAGTTCATGGTGTGATTCACACTTGGCTCAGGTTCGAATAATTGTCTCTACTGTTACACTGAATGTCCAGGTATGGATGCTGGTGCAGCAAAAATGGATGTATCTGGAGAGCATCTTCATTGGAGGTGACATCCGCTCTCAGCTACCTGAAGAAGCCAAAAAGTTTGAGAATATTGACAAAATGTTCAAGAAGGTAAGTCCTGCACTACCAACAACTATTTAAATATGTTTTTGATGATTTTGCTGTCTCAAATTCTTTTTTAATATCTTTCATTGGATATTTTCAGATAATGACTGACACAGTAAAGGATTCTGGCATTAAGAGGTGTTGTCTAGTTCCAAATCGCCTGACTGATCTGCAGAATCTAAGCGATGGTTTGGAGCGCTGCCAGAAGAGTCTGAATGATTATCTTGATTCCAAGCGGAACGCTTTCCCGCGCTTCTTCTTCATCTCTGATGATGAGCTGCTCAGTATACTGGGCAGCAGTGAGCCAACTTGTGTCCAGGAGCACATGATCAAGGTACATCTGTAGTGTTTGTGTGGCACCCAAAAACATCACTTTTGTGTATCACAGATCATTACTTTTGGAAGTTCCCAAAAATAAAACAATTGTAGGTTGTAAGAACCTTTCCGTAACATTTTCATTAGGTTCCAAAAATGTTTAAAATGCTATTCTGAAAGTTCTAGGAATGTTCAAAATGTCCAATTTTTAAGATGTTGTATTTACGTAATTGCTTGAGTATAAGAATGTTTTTCAAACAATTTTTAATTCTGTCATTTTCTGCGATTTTTGTTCTGTAAAACTTTTTAAAGCTTTCCACCAACAACTTAGGGATAACATTTTATTCATTTGATATATAATGTTAAAAAAAGTTAATGCTAATGTTACTGCAGGAACTTTCTTGATAACTTTGAGATACCTTTTAGAGAACGTTAGTCAGTCCAAAAACATTCCGTGTTAGCTGGGTAACTGACATATAAAACCCTTGTTGGGAGAACTACAGATCTTAGTGCGTGATCGTACTTCATAGCGCTGTGTTTCAGTGACATGCACCCTGATCATTCTGCACCCTGATCACATGTGCTGCTGCTTTCTTCTGCAGATGTATGATAATATAGCAGCTCTGCGTTTTGATACGGGGATGAATGGAGAAATGGTGGCAAATGCGCTGGTGTCAGCCGAGGGGGAGGTGATGGAGCTCAAGCAGCCTGTTCCTGCAGAGGGCCGTGTGGAGGACTGGATGACTGGAGTGCTGCTGGAGATGAGGAGAACCAACAGACTCATTACCAAAGAAGCCATTTACTTCTACAGCCATCACAAGAGCAGGTGAGGAAATGACTAGATCTTACAAAACCATCATAAACTTCTCATCACACTTGCTCGACTATCTTATCTCAAAACTAAGTAGTAAATTTGATGTAGTGAATTTAATAATTAATCAATATCATCATGAACGTGGTCTTCCTGCCTGTTCGTCAGGGTGGATTGGATGTTGGACTATCAGGGCATGGTGGTGCTGGCAGCCAACCAGGTGTGGTGGACCTGGGAGGTAGAGGATGTCTTTAAAAGGATGAATCATGGAGAAAAGCAGGCATTAAAACAGTACGCAAAGAAAATGCACCAGCAGATCGATGACCTGGTGAGGCGCATCACACAACCCCTACAGAAGAACGACAGGCGCAAACTCAACACCGTCCTCATCATAGATGTCCATGCTAGAGACATTGTGGACACTTTTGTCAGAGACAGGTATGACACAAATACTGTGCACTCATGTAATTGTCCATAACTGATACCTCAATGTGGAATTTCGTCTTAACGTGCACTTTTGATGTGGACAGCATCACAGATGCCCGTGAGTTCGAGTGGGAAAGTCAGTTGAGATTCTACTGGGTTAAAGAGCCAGATGAGCTGTTTGTACGCCAGTGCAGCGCTCAGTTCTCCTACGGCTACGAGTACATGGGTCTGAATGGACGACTGGTCATCACTCCACTGACCGACCGCATCTATCTCACACTTACTCAGGTACTCCATCTACAAGGTCTTCATGCCCAAAATGGTCTGATATTTGGATGTCTTTTTTCAATACGTGGTTTTGGTACTTTTAGGCATTGTCTATGTTCCTTGGTGGAGCACCAGCTGGACCTGCGGGTACAGGGAAAACTGAATCCACTAAAGATCTGGCCAAGGCTTTGGGGCTTTTGTGTGTGGTCACCAACTGTGGAGAGGGCATGGACTACATGGTAAGAGACCTCAGATTTGAAAAGATTCCCAGCTAACAGGAAATGTTCTCAAAACACTGGCTAATGTTATCCAAAAGTTTGTTCAAAGTTATCAAAATCGTTCTAGTAGTAATATTAGTAGAACATTTTTTAACGCTATATACCGTGTTTATTAAAAACTTTATTTTCAAGATGTTAGTGTGATGTATCGCAAACATCACTGAATAAAAAAAGGTTAAATAATGCTCTTATAACCAAACAGTAATGTTAATACAACGTCTTTAAAAGTGGTTGTTTTGAATGTTTCTTGAACTCAAAATAGTGTTTTTCCTAACCTAGTGGAAATGTTAGGGAAACATTCTTACAACCTAAAATTGTTGTAAAATTGAGACCTCAGACTCAAAAAGTCAATTTGCTTTGCTAATATCAATTGCAATATTTGGTCAATATCAGTTATTAGCTCAAATAACATGTTTTTCTCTAATCCTCAGGCTGTGGGGAAGATCCTCTCTGGTTTGGCTCAGTGTGGAGCCTGGGGCTGTTTTGATGAATTCAACCGCATTGACGCCTCAGTGCTGTCTGTCATCTCCTCCCAGATCCACACCATCAGAAACGCTCTCATGCTGCACCTGAAGAGGTTTCAAGTAAGTTATACACCCTCTAAGTACGTTTTATGAAATTTTATTAGGCTGTAAATCCTGTTTGTTTTTGTGTCCAGTTCGAAGGGCAGGAGATCAATCTGGACAACCGCATTGGGATCTTCATCACAATGAACCCTGGTTATGCTGGCCGCACAGAGTTGCCCGAGTCTGTGAAGGCTCTGTTCCGGCCGGTGGTGGTCATTGTGCCTGACCTGCAGCAGATCTGTGAGATCATGCTCTTCTCTGAGGGCTTCCTCATGGCTAAGGTGAGAACTTCTTGTATTCACTTCCAGTAAACATTTTAGCATTTACATTTATTTATCTGATAAAGAATAAATAAATGATCATGTTGTTTTTTACCAGAACGACATTAGTAAACATCAGGTTGTGTTCCCCCAAAACCCATGACCTTAGCATTGTTAGCATCATGCTCGATTAAACATTCAGTTAATGATCTCTGTGGTTTTTATTATAACTTTACAAACTTTACAAGCAAAAATGTATAAACATTTTTCGTCTAGACTCTCACAATCTTATGTTAATGGTCTAATCTTCAGCAAATCTAAAAGCCACTTCTCATTGTGTTTAAATAGGCAAACAAAGACTAATTTAAAATTGCAGCAATGCTTCACCTGCAGGTTTTGGCAAAGAAGATGACAGTGTTGTACAAACTGGCCCGGGAACAGCTTTCTAAACAGTCACACTATGACTTTGGGCTCAGAGCACTGAAGTCTGTGTTAGTAATGGCAGGAGAGCTGAAGAGAGGTTCACCTGATCTTAATGAGGTATTGATCTCTCTGAATATCTTTCTTTAAACCATCTAAATGAAATGCTTAATGTCACAGATTTATCAAGGTTTTTTTAATGTTGTTCTCGTTTCTTTCCTCCCTCTGTTAGGATGTCGTTTTGATGAGGGCACTTAGAGATATGAACCTACCCAAGTTTGTGTTTGAGGATGTTCCTCTGTTCTTGGGCCTTATATCAGATCTGTTTCCTGGGCTTGACTGTCCACGTGTTCGTTACCCCAGCTTTAACGATGCTGTAGAAGCCACCCTGCAGGACAACAAATACATTTTGCAGGCCAACCAGGTGACCCCTCCCATAAAATCTATCAGAACCTAGCAGACTCATCAATCCACATTTCTGCTGAGTGTAACTATTAATGACTCGTTTATCAATGTAGGTGGACAAAGTGATACAAATGTATGAGACCATGATGACCAGACACACCACCATGGTGGTTGGACCAACAGGGGGAGGGAAATCTGTGGTGATCAACACACTCTGCCAATCACAGACCAGGTTTCTGTTTACTCAAAACTACCACTATACACATACAACAGGATTGGTGTCCCCTGATGTACAGCGACTGTATGCACTCACACACACATTTTTTTACAGAATACCTAAAAGTTCTTCTGGATATTGTATTCTTCACAAAACAGATTGTTCTTCCAGGCAAAGAAGACTAGATACTTAACGCTCTTTTAAATTTATAGGTTGGGCCTGCTGACCAAAATGTACAGCTTGAACCCTAAAGCAATTAGTGTGATTGAGCTGTATGGGATCCTGGATCCAGTCACACGAGATTGGACCGATGGGATACTGTCTAACATATTCCGTGACATCAACAAACCCACTGACAAAAAAGAAAGAAGGTGAAAATCGCAGCTTTCGTACTATTTTTTGTAGACCTTAGCGAATTCTTCATTATAACATCGGACGAACAGGATAAACGTCAAAACATATGTTAACCGATGCAGTACGATTTAAACAGCCTCAGGCTCCATACTGAGTAAAACCAGAGCTTCCCCACAGTCTGAGGGATAGAAAAAAACATGTCATTTGATTTAATAACTGATATTGGCCAATATAATATATTGCAGTTGCTTTTAGCAAAGCAAATAAGCTTTTTGGAGCTTGAGGTCTCTTATCATGCTAGCTTTGAATAATATAATATTAATGCAAATTCTGCTTAACTTTAAAGGCTTTAAAAACAGAGTTTTAGCAGGAAGTTCGGCTTGGCTTCACAGGTACATACTGTTTGATGGAGATGTGGACGCTCTGTGGGTGGAGAACATGAATTCAGTCATGGATGATAACAAGCTTCTCACATTGGCTAATGGAGAGAGAATCCGACTGCAGAGCCACTGTGCGTTGCTCTTTGAGGTAGCGTGTTAGCCCAGAGTATCGTCTAAAGATGATAATTCTTTTTTGGATCTACATACACGAGTGATACGTTTTAGGTTGGAGATCTGCAGTACGCCTCTCCTGCTACAGTTTCTCGGTGTGGAATGGTGTTTGTGGACCCCAAAAACCTTCGCTATTCACCGTACTGGGAAAAGTGGGTCAATGGTAGACCTTCTAAAGTAAGAAATGTATTTGTACGCTGCCCTTATCTTAGTTTGAAATTAGTTAGAAAATTTCATCATCAGTCACCATTTAAATAACTTTAAATTATAAAAATAAAAGTAGCATATTCTGCCACTGATATTTAATATTCTATTTTTATGCTTTTGCTTTATAAACAGGAACGGACAGATCTCAGCAAACTGTTTGAAAAGTATGTACCAAGCGCCATTGATATGATAGTGGATGGTGTAGTTGATGGTAAACAGACAGAGAAACTGAAGACCATCATACCACAGACTGATTTAAACATGGTGAGTTCTGAAGCACAGACAACACAGACAATCTCAAGAGCATGTTGTGCAAACCTCTTTCTTTCTGCAGGTAACGCAATTGACTGTGATGCTGGAATCCCTGCTGGAGAACGAGGACTTCGGTTCTGAGGAACTGGAGTGTTATTTCCTGGAGGCGCTTTACTGCTCACTGGGGGCTTCTCTTTTAGACAAAGGCAGACAGAAGTTTGATGATTTTATTAAAAAGCTTTCCTCTCTGAACAATGTTCATGATGAGAAGGTACTTGCTGGCCCTGGAGAGATTCCAGGTAAGAAGGCAGTGTTGAAATCTCAACTAGAGCACTGTTTCTCAGTCTGGGGCCAGGGGCCCACTCAGGGCCTCAGCAAACTTCCAAGTGGGCCTCAAGATGTGTTTAACTGATTTAAAATAGGGACAAAACAAGTAATAAAGTAAGCTAAAACAGTAAAAGTAAGCTGTTTGTTTTTTTATTATAAATATTATAATATTTTATAATTCATATATTGTGGACAATGAGAGGTTCTTGAAATCCAAACAAATTTTATCTACTGAGCACATTTTTGGTCATTTTGCTGAATATATAGAAATCCTGTTTGTGCCATAATAATAATTATTTATCTTTTGTTTCATTTTTTTATTAATATCTTTTAATTTTGCAGTGTACTTGCCAACACTTTATGATTTTCATTTTGATGGGACCAAAAAGAAGTGGGTTCCCTGGAGCTCCTTGGTTTCAGCATATGTTCATAACCCTGAAGTGAAGTTCATCGATGTTCTTGGTAAAACAGCTGATTTCTTTCCACCCTTCTATTCTCTATTCTCCACTTCTCTTTTGTCCTCTCTTAGATTTTTCTTTTTGTCCACTTATCTCTGTTTTTACTAAGTATTTGATCTGTTGCTCTCCACCAGTTCCAACAGTGGACACCACTCGTGCTAACTGGCTGTTGGAACAGATGGTGAAGGTGAAAAGGCCAGTGGTGCTGGTCGGAGAGTCCGGTACCTCTAAAACAGCCACCATACAGAATTTCCTCAGCAATCTCAACACAGACACAACAGTATGTTTACTGCTATGAATATCACCTAAGCTATCTGTAAACAAAATGAATGTATTCTAGGAAAAACAACACAGAATGACAAAATTTATCATCTCCCAGATAATGATGACCATCAATTTCTCATCGAGAACAACATCCATGGACCTGCAGAGGACTCTGGAGGCGAGTGTTGAGAAAAGAACCAAGGATACATATGGGCCTCCAATGGGAAAAAGACTCCTTGTCTTTATGGATGACCTTAACATGCCAAGGGTAAGACTGGATTTATACTATAGGTCGGATTTGACTCAGTACAAACATAAAAGGAATACAATATGTAAAATGTGTTGGTGTGTATGTAGCACAAAAAACGTTCTGCCTACTTGTTCGTCATGCATTGATGTTTATTTGATCTCAGGTCGATGAATACGGCACCCAGCAGCCTATAGCTCTCTTGAAGCTGCTGTTGGACAGGGGTGGCATGTATGACAGAGGCAAGGAACTGAACTATAAGCTCATAAAGGACTTGGGCTTTATCGCAGCTATGGGGAAAGCAGGGGGTGGTAGGAATGAGGTGGACCCTCGATTCATCTCTCTCTTCAGCGTGTTTAACATCCCTTTCCCTGCGGAGGAGTCCCTCCACCTCATCTACTCTTCTGTTCTCAAGGGACACACTAAGGTGAGAGAAGTATTTCAGCTGACCATAGAGCAAATCATACAAGTCACACACAAATCTGTGTGTTAGATGAAAGAGTTTAAAAATTACTGTTGTGTTTCACAGCATTTTGAGGAATGCATCAGAAACATCTGTGACAAGTTGACCTTTTGTACCCTTGAGTTGTACAAAACCATCATTAAAGATCTACCTCCAACACCTTCAAAGTTCCACTACATCTTTAACCTGAGGGACCTCTCCAGAGTTTACCATGGCTTGACACTGACCAATCCTGAAAGGTTAACAGTTTTGTAATCCATATAAATTTGATCAAAAAATGAACTTTTTAGTATGATGTCATTTTAAGGTTTGAAGTACAAGACTCTGTATGACTGTGCCCTTCATGACCAGTTTATGTCATATTTCTAATGCTTGGTTCATTAATAAGCATATAACTTCGTACATTAGGTTCTCCACGGTCACCCAGTTTGTCCGCGTATGGAGGAATGAATGCTTAAGGGTCTTCCATGACAGACTTATCAACGACACTGACAAAGTCCTGGTACGCTGTTTATTGTGTAATCTGTAGTAACGATACTGTATATTTCTAAGAGTAGCATCTTAAAAATGCCAGTTGTTTAAATGATACTGTTGTTCTATGCTCTGGTTTTGCTCATTGCAGGTTCAGGGGCACGTAAAGAATTTGATTGAAGAGCACTTCAGATCAGATCTTGATTCAGCCACTAGAAACCCAATTCTCTTTGGAGATTACAGAACAGCTCTTAAATCTGAGCCAAGAGTCTATGAGGACATACTAGACTATGATGCATCCAAAGCTCTGTTTCAGGTGAGGTCGAGGCAAACGTCCCAAAGCAGAGAATGATTTATTTATCTGCAAATGAACAGGCTTGCTGAAACTATTATTGATTATCACGCTTTGATTTCAGACCTTTCTCTGTTTATTTCTCACTTCTATAGGAGATCCTAGAGGAGTATAATGAAAGCAAGGCCAGAATGAACTTGGTCTTATTTGATGATGCTCTTGAGCACTTGACAGTCATACATCGCATCATCAGAATGGACAGAGGTCATGCGTTGCTGGTTGGCTTGGGTGGTTCAGGGAAACAGTCTCTTACAAAGCTAGCTGCCTTTACTGCAGGTTATGAGGTAAATCGTCAGATTAAACTTGTTGAATTATCTTTTTGCTTCTTTGCTTTATTTTCGCCTCCATTCTTTCTAACAGTTCATTTATGAGTGATTACTCTTTTTATGTTGTTTGCAGGTTTTTGAAATTGTACTTAGTAGAGGGTACTCAGAGATTAACTTCCGAGAAGATCTGAAGGCTCTTTACCTTAAGCTAGGTATAGAGAATAAGAAAATGGTCTTTCTGTTCACTGATGCTCATGTGGCTGAGGAAGGTTTTCTGGAGCTCATCAACAACATGCTTACTTCAGGTAAATCTTCTTTTTTTTATATTATTAAATGATTTCATAGAATTTTAATTTCTCTGTCTGTGTAACATGAAAAAAGGATCCATCACTCTGCAGTCTTTTATTGATGTTTTGTATCGAAATGAGATGCTAATGCCGCTTCTTCTGTATGTTGCTTATGTATGTGTGTGGTCAGGGATGGTTCCAGCACTGTTCCCAGATGAAGAAAAGGAATCGGTCCTGAACCAGCTGCGAGATGAGGCCATGAAGAATGGTTCTGGGCCGTCTAAAGAGAGCGTGTGGCAGTACTTTGTCAACAAGAGTGCCAACAATTTGCACATAGTGCTGGCCATGTCGCCTGTAGGAGACACTCTCAGAACACGCTGCAGGAATTTTCCAGGTCTTTGAGCAGTACATCAGAATGTGTTTGCTAGCTAGGTTATAAGAATAATTTTCATTAAGTAACAAAAACATAAACAATGTTCTTGGAACGTTCAGAATGTCCTGTTGTTTAGACATTGTATTAACGTTTTAGGCTTATTAACGACTAGGCTTGTTGGTTCTTTGAGCAAAATGTTAAATGCTTTCACTCTTTGTGAATTGCTTTGGATAAAAGCGTCTGCTAAATGAATAAATGTAACTTAAGAATAACATTTTGATATATAACATTAAAAGGGCTTTCCTGCGGCTCAGTTAGCTAACATTCTGAGAATGTTACCGTTAGCTGGGTTACCGTTAACTTCTGTTTTCTTGATTTCATAGTTTCAGATGTTCTTTGATTTGATTTTTAATGTGTGTGTGTGTGTGTGTGTGTGTGCGCGTGTATCCTCAGGGTTGGTTAATAACACTGGCATTGACTGGTTCTCCCCTTGGCCACTTCAGGCTTTACATGCAGTAGCCAAGTCCTTCTTAGGTATGTCTTCACTAGAGAGTTTAAGCCATTCGTTTTTATATAATCATCAAATCTATATGTAAAATATAGTCTATATATGTAGTCCATATCATTAAGTCTGATCTAGGTCTATTTAATATTATCTACTAATGAATGTGTGATAGTCACGGTTTATGCTATGTTGTTTAGTGGATGTAATGCATTGTGTTGTGTTTTGTAACAGGTGAGAATTCCATGATCCCAGACTGTAATTCAGAAGCAGTGATTGATCATGTGTGCATGGTGCACAGCTCTGTAGGCGAGTACAGTAAACTCTTCCAGCAGACACTTCGGCGCAGCAACTACGTGACACCCAAAAACTACCTGGACTTCATCAGCACCTACTCCAGCCTATTGGAGGATAAAGATAAATACATCCTGGGTAGGAACACATTTGTCTTGTGCTGTTTAGGGAAGTTATGGTCTGTGATCTTGAATGAATGTTCTGCATCTGTGTAACGCTCCAGCACAATGCAAACGGCTGGAGGGGGGGCTGGATAAGCTGAAGGAGGCGAGCGCACAGCTAGCAGAGCTCAACATTAAACTAGCGGAGCAGAAAGTGGTTCTGGCAGAAAAGTCTTCAGCCTGTGAGATCCTTCTTGAGGAGATCTGCTCTAATACTGCTGTTGGTAGGTACAACATCACATCTCATACGGACCCATTTTTTCATGCATTTATTGATTACTTTTATAACCCAAATAGGGGTAAGTTGTATAGAGGATGGATACATGTATGAGATTGTAATGTAAAGAAGCTAAATGTATATGCTTGAAAATGTAACTTGAAATGTTATCAAGTGAGATTATAGTGGCCTACACTGGAACACTGATACTGGGTCCACTAAAACTAAGGCAGCCCAAATCCATTAGAACTGTGGAAACGTCTGCACAATGTAAACAATGTCATCTTCTCTTTCAGCGGAGGAGAAGAAAGCTCTGGCAGAGGAGAAGGCCAAGGAGATAGAGGAGCAAAATAAGGTGATAGTGGTGGAGAAGATGGATGCTGAGAGCTCTCTGGCAGAAGCTCTTCCTGCTTTAGAGGCTGCACGCATCGCCCTGCAAGACCTGGACAAATCTGATGTCACTGAAATCAGGTATGAACTGTTCTTCTGCTCTGGTATTTTGCTGTGCTGTTCCATTCTGTCTCCTCACTCTTCATGGTGTCGTAGATCCTTCGCCAAGCCGCCCAAACAGGTGCAGGTTGTGTGTGAGTGCATCCTGGTGATACGTAGCTATAAAGAGATCAACTGGAAGACAGCCAAGGGCATGATGTCAGAGGCCAACTTCCTGCGCTCGCTTATGGAGATGGATTGTGACTCTATCAATGCAAGTCAAATCAAGACAGTCAAAGGTAAACGACAATCCACAAACAAGATAAATACAATTATAGAACATCTTCTGTGTACTCGCAGATTATTATTGATCCAGAGGTCTACACACCTTTCTTGGAAATGCTGATATTCTGATCAGATATTCAATTGCCTCCTTATCATTTACTTATTAGCCTACCTAAGGAACCTCAACACCAGTTTTGAAGAGATGCAGGCCATCAGTAAAGCTGGTTCTGGCATGCTAAGGTTCGTGGTGGCGGTCATGGGCTACTGTGATGTGGCCAGAGATATCAAACCCAAGAGAGAGAAGGTCTGATTTGCTTATATAATGTATGCCTATAATATGCATTTACTAAGACTATACATGCATGAATCACAATTTTTGTGAATGCATATGATTTTTTCAACGAGGACTGAGGGACATTACTGTTTTATGTCTAAAGGTAGCTCGTCTGGAGAAGAATTTCTTTCAGAGCAAGCGTGAGCTAGAACGAATCCAGAATGAGCTTAGTGACATCCAGAAGGAGCTCGGAGCTCTTGGAGACAAATATGAGGCAGCCATGGCAGAAAAGCAGCTTCTGCAGGAGGAGGCTGAGGTCATGGAGAGAAGACTCATTGCTGCAGACAAACTGATCTCAGGCCTGGGATCAGAGAATGAGCGGTTAGTTTATTCTAATAAAGCTACAATGAACTTGAATAGCTGATCTTAGATCAGAACCCTGTTGTCAAGACTTAAATAGTTGTCTCCAAGTGACCTAAAACACTTTATTTAAGGAACTGTATAAGTTCAACACATCAATTTCCTGTTTTATTTTTATTATATGTGATATATCGTCAGAAATATCGTATCATTTCAGATATATAAGCATTCAGTCAGTTGTTGTGGGCCCCCTTTGAACCCATGCACTCTAGAAGCATTCCTGTCTTCACCCCTATAGCTACAATCCTAAATATCCACGTCATATATCTGTGAGAATTCTCTCCATATATCCATTGGCAATTTACTTGTGTCTCTTTCCTTTCTGTAGTTGGACTGAAGACCTGCAGGAGCTGAAGCAGCGGCGAGTGCGTCTTCTGGGAGACTGTCTGATCTGCGCTGCCTTCCTCAGCTATGAGGGAGCGTTCAGCTGGGACTTCCGCAAGGAAATGGTGTATGAGGTGTGGCAGAAAGATGTGCTGGAGAGAGGCATTCCTTTGAGCCAGCCCTTCCGAATAGAAAACCTGCTCACTGATGAGGTCGAGATCAGCAGGTGAGACTGTGGCTCATAGTTTTGCAGGCTGTATCGCAGGCATGTGTAGAAGAATATATATACAGCGTGTGTATCTGTAACCCTGTGGATTCTCCTAGATGGGGTTCTGAAGGTCTTCCTCCAGATGAGCTTTCAGTGCAGAATGGCATTCTGACCACCAGAGCCAGCCGCTTCCCATTGTGCATTGACCCTCAGCAGCAAGCCCTCAACTGGATCAAAAGGAAGGAGGAGAAGAACAATTTAAAGGTGTAAACATGATGTCGATCTGTAGTCATGATGTGTAGATCTGCAATGCATCTTTCATATTTTCAACATAACAGGTTTTCACCCTCTTTTCTGATTTGTAGATCTCCTCATTTAATGATCCAGACTTCTTAAAGGGGCTGGAGTTGGCCATTAAGTATGGCTTCCCCTTCCTGTTCCAAGATGTGGATGAATACATTGACCCAGTTATTGACAATGTCCTTGAGAAGAATGTAAAAGGGGGAGAGGGACGGCAGGTTGTTGTACTGGGTGATAAAGAAGTTGACTATGATCCTAACTTCAAACTCTACCTCAACACCAAACTGGCAAACCCCAAGTTCTCTCCTGCTGTGTTTGGAAAGGCAATGGTTATTAATTACACTGGTGAGAGCAACTATTAATTGATTTATAAACACATATCTGTTTGTAAGACTATTACCACCTTTATACCTCTGTCCACTCTCTATACCTCTGTCCACTCTCTATTCCTCTGTCCACTCTCTATACCTCTGTCCACTCTCTATACCTCTGTCCACTCTCTATACCTCTGTCCACTCTCTATACATTTGTCATCTGACATTCTTCATCTTTATAAAATTCTGTATTTGTGCCAGATATTCAGACTGATTTTGAATATGCTTAAAACCCAATGTTTTGACCTTAATTTGAAGACAAAGTTAAATTCTTCTCTAAACACATTTATCAGTAACACTGAAGGGCCTGGAGGACCAGTTGCTGAGTGTCATTGTGGGATTTGAGCGTAAGGAGCTGGAGGAGCAGAGAGAGCGTCTCATTCAGGAGACCAGTGAAAACAAGCGTTTGTTGAAGGACCTGGAGGACTCGCTGCTGAGAGAACTGGCCACCTCTACTGGAAACATGCTGGACAACGTAGAGCTGATCCACACCCTAGAGGAAACCAAGTCCAAGGCCAGCGAGGTCAGTTCATAGCACACACATAATAATAAGTAATAATAAGGACCTACTACCCAGCTAACAGGAAATGTTCTTATATCACATAAATCAAAAATGTTATTTTTAAGTAGTTAGTGGAACATAATTAAAACAAAATAAAAAAAACGTTATAATACCAAATTGAAAATAAAAACCAAGCAATAACGTTAACCATTAAACGTTTCAAGAACTTTAAAAATAACATTTGTAATGTTTGGGTCACTTCATGGAAATGTTAAGGAAACGTTCTTGCAGCATAAAATGTATACCTGGGTCATTTTCCATAAATATTTGTGGTAAGTTAACGAGTAAAGCTAAAATAAACTATATATGTATGAGCTGTTTTAAGTTAGCCAGAAGATTAAAGATGATGTCCATGCGTTTGTTAAACCTAACAGGTGTTTGAGAAACTGAAGCTGGCAGAGAAGACAGCCATTGATATTGACACGCTGAGAGACGGCTACCGTCCGGCTGCCAAGCGCGGGGCTGTCCTGTTCTTCGTGCTGGCTGAGATGGCTCTGGTCAACAGCATGTATCAGTATTCGCTTGCTTCCTTCTTAGAGGTGTTTGACCTCTCACTGTCCAGGTCTCTGCCTCATGCCATCCTGCCCAACAGACTGAAGAACATCATGGATGCACTCACGCAGAACGTCTATAACTATGGCTGTACTGGTGAGGGCTCTTGATCCCAGATTGTTAATTCAATATCCCTAACTACATTTTGTCTTGTAAATCAAGTAGTAGAGCATGGTTAGCAGCACCAAGATCAGGGGTTTGATTGCCAGGGAATGAATTACATATGCTTTGGATAAAAGCAGTTGTGGCCTACTGGTTAGTGAGTTGGGCTTGTAATTAGAAGGTTGCTGGTTCGATTCCAGCAACTGATGTGCCCTTAAGCAAGGCACCTAACCCCCAATTGCTCCCTGGGTGCAGTAATGTGCTGCCCACTGCTCCGGGTGTGTGCGTGTTCACGACTTGCATGGTGTGTGTTCACTTCTCACCAGTGATGGGTTAAATGAAGAGGTCACATTTCGGGTATGGGTTACCATATCTGACAAATAGGTCACTTTCACTTTTTTTTTGTGTCTGCCAAATGCATAAAATGTAAACTTATGATTTGTTTGTACTTTTACAATTAATTGCTAGAGATCATCCAAATTGATCTACTAAATCATCTTATTTTCTGTTATTCAGGTCTGTTTGAGAGACACAAGCTTCTTTTCTCCTTCAACATGACTATTAAGATTGAGCAGGCTGAAGGTCGCGCTCCTCAGGACGAACTGGAGTTCTTCCTCAAAGGTGAAGCTTCATAAAGACGTTCTTGCATGTAGTACTATCTCAGTCTCTCTCTTTTTCTTTCCTTATAAGAATACACATACACGCCTGATCTTCTCCCACTCTTCAGGTAACCTGTCACTGGAGAAGAGTCAACATAAGAAGCCATGCACCTGGCTGCCTGATCAGGGATGGGAGGATATAGTTCGCCTTATGGAACTCTTTCCTGAGGAGTTTGGAACTTTGGCTGATAATATAGAGAAGAATTCCGAGGAATGGGAAACAGTGAGTGGAAAAACATTTACAAATAATGTGGATGAACCCACAGTGAGCGAATTTGTATTAGAAATACAAGCTCACACACGTTGTTTTTCTGTTACAGTGGTATGATCTGGATGGTCCCGAGCAGACTCCCTTCCCCATGAAGTACAAAGATAGCCTCACTCCCTTCCAGAAGCTTCTGCTGATCCGCTGCTTCAGGCTGGACCGGGTGTACCGTGCGGTCAGTGATTACGTCACACTGACCATGGGAGAAAAGTAAGAGAGCACTTAAAAAATGAAGCTGATATGCAGAACATTTTTTTCTGCACATCAGCTTATTACAGAAGAGACAGTTATAACCACTAGGGGTTTTATAATAGAAGCAGAAATAGATATATTTAATATAATAGCAGAAAATACAATAGAAAAAATGTATTTTGGATAAGAATAATAATAGTAATATTTGCTCTTTTATTTTTGTACCAATGTTCATTATCAGACCGATGCATTGTGTTCCATTATTACCCCTCTCGTTGATAAAGCAACTGAAATATACTGAAGTCTGTTAATGAGGAATCTAGGCAATTTAGTGTCAGCCAATCAAAAAGTACATGATGGGGGAAAGAAATACTAACTCTCGTTGTCTCTCTTTTTTTCTTTTATCTCACTTCTAAGATATGTGCAGCCCCCAGTGATCAGTTTTGAAGCCATCCTTGAGCAGAGCTCGCCAAACTCTCCCATTGTGTTTATTTTGAGTCCAGGCTCAGAACCAGCCAATGATTTGATGAAGCTGTCCAAACGCACAGGTTTTGGGACCAACAGACTCAAATTTCTTGCGATGGGACAGGGACAAGAGAAGGTACATGACACATCTGCAGTGCACACATAATTTATATCTTTCTAAATTTATAATGCTAAAATGATACTGCCTGATACCAGTTCGGTACATATGAGAAACAATAACAGACAAATCTACATTTGATCTCCACACATACTTCTAAGATGCCAATGGAAATATATAAACACGACTGTTCTGTTAAGGTTGCACTGCAGCTGTTGGATACGGCTGTAGCACGAGGCCAGTGGCTGATGCTGCAGAACTGTCACCTGCTAGTGAAGTGGCTAAAGGATCTTGAAAAAGCACTGGAAAGAATAACTAAACCCCACCCTGACTTCCGTCTGTGGCTCACAACAGAGCCCATTAAAGACTTCCCCATAGGCATCCTGCAGAAGTCCCTCAAGGTCAGCACACATTTTGCCACTTAGAAACCAGATTCTCTCTCTTTTCTAGAATAACAAATCAAGAAAGAACTTAAAGAACTTGTCATGCCTCTGTCTTTGCCTTTAGGTTGTAACAGAACCTCCGAATGGGCTGAAGTTGAACATGAGGGCAACATATTTTAAGATCCCTCATGATAAGCTGATGGGCTGTCCTCACCCAGCTTTCCGCAGTCTGGTTTATGTGCTGGCCTTCTTCCATGCTGTGGTACAGGAAAGACGCAAGTATGGAAAGATCGGTTGGAATGTTCCTTATGACTTCAACGAGTCTGACTTTCTGGTGAGTTAAACATCCAAATGTGTTTAAAATGTAGCTCTAACTTTCAAACACACTGTTATTGATTTTAAGTAATATTCTATGGCTTTTCAATTGTTCTTTTTTAGGTGTGTATGGAGATCTTGGACACCTACCTGACCAAAGCCCACACTCAAGGAGATGCCATGATACCATGGGGAAGTCTCAAATACCTAATTGGAGAGGTATAACTCATTACTAGACATGATCACATATACATACATATATATATATATATATATTTGTCTACCATGACTTTCAAAATTCTCTTGCTTGTTTAATAAAGCATTTTAAATTTGTCTCAGGTGATGTATGGAGGAAGAGCTATTGACAGCTTTGATCGTAGAATCCTCACAGTTTACATGGATGAGTATCTGGGAGACTTCATCATCGATACCTTCCAGCCCTTCCACTTCTTCCACAATAAAGATGTGGACTACAAGATCCCAGCAGAAGGACCCAAGCAGGTTTATGTTGGTACGTCACTGCCTTCAGTATGGCATCAGAAAGACAATGACCTGAGTGTGACAGTCACTCTGACTCTTCATATTGTTTTGTAGATGAGATCGAGTCGCTGCCTCTTGCTAACACAGCAGAGGTGTTTGGTCTGCATCCTAATGCTGAGATCGGATACTTCACACAGGCTGCCCGAGACATGTGGACTCATCTTATAGAGCTACAACCACAGACAGGTACAGACCTAATACTTAGAACTGTGATCACACGCCTGCTTGTTTACCACATAGAAGCATTATGCTGAAAACATATTTACCTTTATTATTTTTGCTCCACTACATATATAGGGGAAACTGGTAGCAATTGTTACACACTAATTTCCTTAAAGTCACATTCTGTGCTCTCTGTTTACATCATTTTAATCTGGATACCACTGAGACTTTTGCTTTAAAGACATTGTTCTTGACAGCTAAAATAATTAGCACCATATAAAGGTAAAACCTATTCAGTACATTTTATTCAATAATAAAGCAGTGGTATTACTTTCATGTGCTGACGGTAATTGTGACATTTTGTACTAAGCTTAATATTATGATGTAGTCCCCTAAAATAGAAATATCTAAATGCTACTTTCTCTACTTGAACATATATTTGTATATTACCCCAAAAGAAACTTTGTCAGTGCCTATCATCAGTTCTTGGTTATGTCACAGTATCTATTGCTTGCTCAGCTGTTATCTCCAGGTGCTTGCTGTCATTAAAGACGTTTACTGCCTTTTATATTCTGAAGGTGACTCTGGCAGTGGCATCAGTCGAGATGAGTACATCAGCCAGGTGGCGCGGGACATTCAGAGCAAACTGCCCAAAGTGTTTGACCTGGACGTGATCCGCAAGAAGTTTGGGCTTGAGATCTCACCCACGTCTGTAGTGCTGCTGCAAGAGCTGGAGCGCTTTAACAAACTCACTGTCAGAATGAGCCGATCATTGGCTGAACTACAGCGGGTGAGTGACACTCAAGATAATTAGAGAAAGAAAAAACAACAGAAAGAGAAAATGATTTCAGCCAACAGTTATGTTATGCTACAGCTTACGTTTTACATTTATTTAGCTGACTGGTTATACATTTTAATTAGTATGTGTTCCCTGGTTATTGAACCCACAACCTTTGCACTCCTAACGCATTGCTCTACCCAGTGAGCAACAGAAACTGCTGTGCTCATAAAGTACACATAAGTAGACAATGTGTGTTTTATGTCTAATCACTGTGTGTGTCCAGGCCTTGGCCGGAGAGGTTGGAATGAGCAGTGAGTTAGATGATGTAGCAAGAGCATTGTTTAACGGCCAGATTCCTCTTATCTGGAGGAAACTTGCTCCAGACACTCTCAAATCTCTTGGAAACTGGATGATCCACTTCAAGAGACGATATGAACAGTACAGCTCATGGGTGAGAATTACATTTATAGATGCTTTTATTCAAAGCGACTTATAATTCCTTGGAAATCTAACTCACAACCTTTGCACTGCTTACAGATAAGAATTTTAAATTTTATTTATTATAGAAAGATTTCATAAGTCAGTGTGGTTAAATTAGTTTTTAAAGATGGTGTTTAAAGATGGTGGTGCAGCAATGTCACAAAAAATAATCTGTGCTAAAGATACTTGATTCAATTTTATAGGTGGATGAGGGAGAGCCCAGTGTGATGTGGTTGTCAGGACTACACATCCCAGAATCATACCTGACAGCACTGGTCCAGGCCACCTGCAGGAAGAACAGCTGGCCACTGGACCACTCCACTCTATACACACAGGTTACACACTACAGGAGTGAGGAAGAGGTCAAAGAAAGACCGGGACAGGGTGAGGACACACACACACACATACAATTACATCTTACATATACAATAAAAAATGGAAATGAGGTCCACCTCATGGTGACACGACACACTCTACCCCCAGGGCTCAGAGCAGCTATGAGGCAGCAGTTACTGTTCTTTCAGTCTACTGTATTGAAGGATGTCTACAGACATACTTGAATGTGACTTGAGACCCAGGCACATCTTAAGCAGTAAACCATGTTGTCTTTTCCTTCAGGGTGTTTTGTATCAGGTCTGTATTTGGAGGGGGCAGACTGGGACACAGAGAAGGGCTGCCTGGTCCGCAGCAAACCCAGAGTTCTAGTGGCCCAACTGCCCATTCTCAAAATCATCCCCATTGAAGCACGTCGCCTTAAACTCCAGGCAAGACACTCTAGATTTCTACCTGTTTTTAAACAGCTGTAATCTGTAAATAATGTATATTGTTTTTAATGTAGAACACCCTGAGGACTCCGGTCTACACCACATCCATGAGGAGAAACGCTATGGGTGTTGGACTGGTGTTTGAGGCAGATCTTTATACCACTCAACACATTTCTCACTGGGTGCTACAGGGAGTGTGTCTGTGCCTCAACGCTGACTGATGCCTTATTCATCACAGTTCATTTCAACTCTTTTGTTCATTTTTCAGAGAGGTTTATTCAACTTCAGGCTTTTATAGAATAATAAAATATTTTCCAAGAGGTTTGTGAACCGATTTTATTACAGCTTCAAAACACCCGCGGCGCTGCCACAGATTTGTTTTTGGCCACACGGTGGCAGCATACAACACATCGTTGCGAGAACGTTGCAGTAAATATTAGAGAACACAACCTTAGAGATCTTTGTTATTATAAGCAATGTATAAATATCTTTGGTTTACAAATGTAAACACATTTTTGGGAAAAAATGATGCTGTGAGCCAGACAAGGGTTCATTGACCCTTGACACAGTAAGACACAGTACAGTGTACTTATCATTGTACAACACCTGGGCATATATTTGCCAGAGCACAGCAAACTGTAACCATTTTGTCTAAACATGTAACATTATCACCCTCATTATCACCCTCACATGGCAGAATCATACTGATAGGAACAGCTGATGACAGGATTTTGTATTTGTTGCGTACAACACCAATAATTCTCTCCACATGGATTCTGAGGTGTGCAATGCGCCTCGTTTCCTCCACATCCTTTGATTCCAGCTGAGGTTTCCCCTTTATGAATGCTGGTAGTTTTACCTCAGCACACATTAATCCCACACTTGTTTTCATGTCATACCCTTGAGTCGCTAACACTATGTCGCCCGGTAGAAGTTTGTCTAGAAAACCACAGTTCTCAGTTATTTGTGTGTCACTGGTGCATCCAGGCCACCCTTTGGAGATGAAAGAAATTACTCCTTGTGGGGTAAAGCATACGAGGTATTTCACTGTGTGTGCCCTTGCCTGAAGATTTGATGGTTTTTCTATAAAAATGTCAAAGCAGTCCACGATGGCAGCCACACAGTTTCCAAATATCTCCACAATCTGGTGCGGCATATTGTCTTGCAAACTCTCTCTATCTGGCCAGTGCACTAATGGAGACAAGCATGAATACAAAACATTCACCGTTTCCTTAAATGCAGTACTAACGGTTGCTTGGTCCACACTGAATAGATACGCGACGTGCTGGATCGACAAATCCAATTTCAGTCGCATGAAGGTCAGAAGGATCATCTGAAAAGGTGTCAATTCTCTTTCCTGAGGCAGAAACGGCTTTATATGGCCCAACAAAACCCGAAAAATGGCAAAGCTTAAAAGTCCGGTGTAATATTGCACTTTACCATCATTATCCTTAAAAGAATCGACGGTTGTTTTGCATTCAATGAGTTCATGCTTTAACAGCCTGTGTTCCTCTGATGGACAGTTTATCTCATCATGCCTAAACTTGCGCAGTTCACTTTCCTCTACACTGTGGTCATGCTGATTTTCTGCCATGTAATCTTCATCACATGCCTTCCCCTCCATGTCATGTTGTCTCATGTCCATTTCTTTGTTGTGTATCTGTTGACAAAGAGTTAGAGTTAAAAAGTTAAAAGCTTAAGTTCTTAAGACATTTTACACTTAACAATTCTGCAAGTACATCTAAAACACAGTAGTAACCAAATCAAATTAAAGCGCATTCGTTTTTCAGGCTCTGATCTGTTTTTCTTTCAGATTTCATTTTTTTAATAGATTCTGAAAAAACTTTAAAAGCTGTTTGAAAATAAGCAAATTTGGGCTTTCAGTTACTAAGTCTGACAAATGTCATGTTTTAATGTCATGTTATTGGCTAGGCAATAAACCAACCCTGTTTTGTTGCACTTCTGTGTCATCATGTGCCGCCTCTCCTGCTTCACTTCGATTCCTGTCCTCCACTCTGTTTCCTGTTCTGAGTTCAGACTTCTTCTGTCTCCTGAGCTGACGTGCAAACCTGTTTTTGTTTGTCGCCTTCACTTCATTGTGGCCCAAAAGCAAAGATGGTGCCCAGTCAGGGTGGGTGTCAAACATTTCATATGCTGGTTGTCCTGTAAATACAGAAAGTTCATAGATTATTATGATTTATTAATACACTTCAACCACTTACAAACAAACCTATGTTTACAATTCACATGCCGTCATAACACATTTTTGAAGAACTCTATTGTGCAGTTAAATTCAGAGTCACACACCACGGGTCTCACCTGAGTGAAAATGCAGAGAACACACTCTCATTGACGCAGAAATGTGGTTATAAGTAATGACATCTCGTTTAACTGCCGCTACCCACGCAATGCGACGTCTCCTCGTTACCTCCTCCACATGCTTTCCTTCGCGTTTTTTACACGTCGGGAAAACGAAAAAACGTATCCCGTTGTCAAGTTTTTTCCCTGACCGATCGTGGGATTTGCTGTTGCAGCGTTTAATGCAGCAGGAATGACCTACCATTGTGATATGTTCCTAACATCGCCTCAAACGCATTAGCTGAATAGCAGCACAATCCTCCTAATATGGCGACTGCACAACAGTTCAAAACAGAGTTCGACACAGCGTGACGTCAACTTGTCAAACTGACTCCCACACTCCAGTAGTTAGGTGGCGGTAATGCACCTTTAAGTTGATTTGCCAACTGCAATTGAAAATAAAAGAAGAAGAAGCCACAAGAGATGTGTTGCCAAGTGCACGGTTTTCACGCGGAATTAGCATAGTTTAAGCTGTTGCTGCGGGTGTAGTTTTTTATGCGGGTTAAAGGTTTGACATATTACTCTGCTGTGTACAACCACACAGTGATTTGTACAATCAAATTGTAATGCATAACAGTGACTGTAGAATATGTATGTTAAGTGTAAGATGACATTTTGAGTTTTGCTATTTGGGACCTGGTCATTGGGATAGTTTTGATTGGCTGTTAGGCTGTTTTTGTTACGCAGATCTGGCAACCTTGCACAGGAGTATTAACTGGCTGAGAGGTGCAATTAAACCATGAAATATTTGACTGTTCTATAGTTTGAAATGAGCAGCGTGTCCGCACAAGTACACATCATACACGGTTAGGAACATTTGTGGCAGTGATCTTTCGCCTCTTATATTTTTAAATAGCATCTGCCCCGCGCGCTGGGTCTCTCCAGGTGAGCGTCAACGATTATTTAAACAACTAGTGTAGACAGTAAACGCTTACTTAAACAACAGTAGAATTGACACGCGGAGCAGTTAAATAGATTATACTTTCAATGCAACACCACAGAACACAAAGACGCAGCAAAGAAACCTGTTACACAATTAACTGTAGACAAATCAATAGTTTAGATGGATCAATAGTTTAAACCGAGTTTCTTTCAGATATGATTATCAGGCCTTAAGACCTACTACATACTTCTTCACAGTGTGATAGGGATGTATAAGACAATAACATAATCTTGCTTGCGTAATATTGCTTTAATATTCTCTTTTCAGTGACATGCGGCCTATTTACACAGAAGCGTTCATACAAATGTTCTGAAACTAGTCTGATAATATCCATCATTGCAGATCAAACTGATGATTTACGTCAAATATCCCATTTGACCTGAGCAGTGACGTTTGCAATTAAAAAGAGTAGCCTGACCTCAGAGAACCCTCCCATTGCTTCTCAGGGGGAGACAGCTGGATCGGTCCACATGTTGAGCTCTGGGATGAGGTCACGGGTAATAATAGCTAGCGCAGACGTTTTGCTAAGAGGGTGGCCAGGTTGAGAAAAATCCTCCTGATCAATTACTTAGACCCCCCCGACTTTTTGTAAAAATTTGTCTTTGTCTCCAATATATGGTTAAATAAACCTCCCCACACACATATATATGTACATATGTTTGTATAGCCATTATATTGATTTCTTATTTAAATTTTGCATTTGACTTCAGGCTGGCCACAGCACAGTTTGATCTAAAGAGTTACATTAAATTTAACTGCGCTATTTTTATTCATTTACCACAACACTGATGTTCACTTCCCGAGACTTTCTCAGACCTCAGGCTTCATATTCACATCAGCAACTGTGACATGACCACAGAGAACATGAACGTTTCCAACAGCTCTCTAACTGGCTACACCACTGTGGGTGAACTAGCTACTAGCAGTCTTATGGGAGCATGCTGTGTGTTGGGGATACCGGGTAACCTAGCAGTGATGGTAATGCTTTCCCAGCATTTAAAGGAGGACAGCATCACTCCAAAACTGATGCTCAGTCTGGCTGTCTCTGATCTGCTCAGTCTGATTTTTCTTCCAGTGTGGATCTATGCTCTACTGAATGGCTGGATTTTCGGGCAAGGTCTGTGCAAGTTATTGTCCTATGTAGTGTACTGGAGTGTGTACAGCAGCGTGCTTTGTGTCACCCTGATGAGTGTGCAGAGGTACCTACAGGTGCTGTATCCACAGCGATGGGCTAGGCTTGGAAGAAATGGACATATCTGGCTCATTTGTGGGATTTGGACATTTGGTGGCATTTTGGCTACGTATGTTTTCATTTTCCAAAAAGTTGAACGGAAGATGGACAAGCGTCTGTACTGTCATCAAGCTTTTAGGAATGATCGAGAAAAAACTGCAGTCTTACTTTTCGAGTCTGTTATGTTGTTTGTACCTTTGTTAATTCTTTCTGGCTTCTACCTTCGACTTCATCAACGGATAAGTCAGTCATCATCTTTCAGCACTCAAAGGTTGACCAAACTGGTGGTCAGAATTGTGGTGACTTTCTTTATATTCAGCACCCCCTGTGTGATCAACAACTTGGTCCAAATAGCAGTGCCGTGGGACTTACATGACAGCAACAACATAACTACAGGTCTTCTTTTATTCAACAGCTGTGTGAACCCCTTCATTTATGCCTTCTCAGCTCGAGCACTGCAATGCAGAAGCAGACCATATTCAGACCAGCCACATGCATGTCAGAACGAAACTCTGTAAACATTATCAGCATCTAGTTTCTGTTTGTCTTTCATCATATGTGACTACACTTGATGCTCGCTTATTATTTGGGGACCGATATCGCCCATTTCCAATTGTATTCCATGAGACTGATGTCTGTTCTAACAGGAGTGTTTTCTGTAGATTTGTGCTCATGAGAAAAAGTCATGTTTGTTTTTGAACTAATTTCTATGTCAAAAATATGATCAATATGTATTTCCTTTCTTTATGACTTTGTATACTTTCCCATTCATCAGAATATTAGAAAGAATAGCTGGGTAGCTTTGAGGCAAAGCCGAGAAAGATAATGAACGTTATATGTTTACAGAAATCGTTGCTCTTTCTCTGAAATTTAGGGTAGTAGTAATAATTTAAGGTCACAAAAAGGAGAAAGAACTAGGGTCATTCTGAAGCAGATACACTTCTTTCGCGGCACTGACATTTGGCTCCTATTGTGAGGGGCCTAATAGGAAGGAAGTTCAACCACTCATCAAAAAAGGAAATACCAACAAGAGCGTATTCTGTTGTTATGCATCACCAAAAACTTTTTCACTTTATTTCATTTAATAAATAAATGTATCTACATCAAGAAAATGTGTGATAAACTGTTTGGAGAGAGAGAGAGGAGTCACCCACTCAAGCACATACTGGCAGCGCTCTCTTGCTGAAAGAAACTAGCTCTAACTTTGCGGAACATCTAGGATAAACCTTGAACAGCTGTTTGAATCATTTAGGAGTAGATAAGGGAGATTGGTTTTGTTAAATTGTGACCCGCATTAGGTTTCGTTTTAAAACGCTGTCAGCTAGCAGGCTAGCTACATTCAGTTAACGATACCAATATAAGCAATAGAAACAAACACAAACAGGAACAAAATAACGTGCTCATGATTATATCATTTGAAATCTTTGTGATGAATTTGAGAGGTTTGAGTCAACAGGCAAAAACGTATCGTGTATCACAAACAAAACGACACACAAAGAGAAAGATGATGTGAAAAGCAACCAGATGAGTCATCTGTGCCAGATTCAACCAGAGTTTAGTGTCAGAAAGATCGACTGAGACTGATTGGTGCTGCAATTCATATAAGGTTCTTGAGCAAAGCTTTGGGTTTCTAAGCAACAAGCATACAAACACCTCTGAAGAACTACATTCTTACTGTATATGTCTTCACGAAAAATCCAAACTAAACTACAAGATGACTTCCCTGATAAAATTGACCTATTCGGGGATTTACAAAAAATGGAGAAAAACTAAAGTACTCTAGTCTTGCTTTAGCTCCTAAGGAGCTCACCTGCAGTCTGTGTTTCCTAATGTGCATATAGCTTCTCATATTTTCTTGACATTGCCTGTGACTAACACCAGTGAGGAATGTTCTTTTACCAAAGAACTGTTTAACTGTCCTGGCAAAAAACGGTCTTTATTCAACCATGTTGCAAGAGAGACTAAACCATCTTACTTTGATGCCTCTGTATAGTGACATTCTCTGATCCGTGGACTTCAGTTATCAATTATCAAGGACTTCTCTCTCTGCACAAGCAGGACAAATGTTTAAGGCAAGCCTTTATCGTATATTACTGAACTAGTAACCACTCTGAAAGCTTGAAGCAACTGTTGGAAACATTGCTGTAGTTTGTACTTTGTATGGCAAATGTTACATTTTGACTTTGTATTTTATTTACATTAGAAAAGTTCTAAGTGTCATCCAGGCCCACAACTGTTGTTTCCTCAGCACCTTTTTTGGTGTGTGTAAAGGGCCATGAGAGTCATCACCCTCAGACGTTCATGAGAACGTGGTAAACCGTGTGGTTTTGAATTTAGTGTGTTTACAGGTCAGAATGCAGTACCAAGACGAAGGTTCACTTCCTAAAACTAATTCTTCAGCCATTTCCCAACAGACCTCAGGCTTCATATTCACATCAGCAACTGTGAGATGACAATGGAGAACTCAAACATTTCCAACAGCTCTCTGACTGGCTACACCACTGTGGGTGAACTAGCTACTAGCAGTGTTTTGGGAGCATGCTGTGTGTTGGGGATACCAGGTAACCTAGCAGTGATGGTAATGCTTGCCCAGCATTTAAAGGGGGACAGCATCACTCCAAAACTGATGCTCAGTCTGGCTGTCTCTGATCTGCTCAGTCTGATTTTTCTTCCAGTGTGGATCTATGCTCTACTGAATGGCTGGATTTTCGGGCAAGGTCTGTGCAAATTATTGTCCTATGTAGTGTACTGGAGTCTGTACAGCAGTGTTCTTTGTGTCACCCTGATGAGTGTGCAGAGGTACCTACAGGTGCTGTATCCACAGCGATGGGCTAACCTTGGAAAATGTGGCCAAAATGGGCTCATATTTGGAATTTGGACATTAAGTGGCATTTTGGCTTCCTACGCGCTCGTTTACCGAACAGTTGGGCAAGTGAAGAAAAAGCTTCAAAACTGTTATCCAGCTTATAGAAACAATCAGGAAAGAATTTCTGTCTTGTTTATAGAGACCGTTGTGCTGTTTGTTGTACCTTTTTTAAGCCTTCTCGGCTTCTACCTTCGACTTCATCAACGGATAAGTCAGTCATCTTCTTTCAGCACTCACAGGTTGACCAAACTGGTGGTCAGAATTGTGGTGACTTTCTTTATATTCAGCACCCCCTGTGTGATCAACAACTTGGTCCAAATAGCAGTGCCGTGGAATTTAGACGTCAGCAACAACATAACTGGGGCTCTGTTCTTTATCAACAGTTGTGTAAACCCATTCCTTTATGCCTTCTCAGCTCGAACACTGCGACGCTGAGGCAGACAGCATTCACAGACACAGAATGAGCAAATCCCCTGTCATAGCAACACCTAGTATCTGTTTTCATTTGTGCATTGTACATGTCTATAAGCATTTGCTATTTTTGTGCGCTTGAGAAAAATGTCATAGTTGTTTCATATCTTCTTATCTCCTAAATGGCAGTGTGTATAAAGACAATCATCACATCCTGTTTGTCTTCATCATGTTTCACATCCATTTCCTCAAAATATTACAATTAATAGCTGGGTAGCTGTGCAATAAGTATGCAGAGGATAATAAGGAACATTAGTGCTATTAGTAATTTTAGTAATCGCTAAAAAATTGTAATAAGTAATTATTTTTCACTTTGTGATGTTTTAATGACCAAATTAACTCCTAATTTCTACATCACAAACATCAAACAAATTAACAAACAAACTACTACTTATTACAACCAACACCTCATGTATAAATCTATACATTTATAAATATTTGGTTGAACCATTTGTGATTTGTGTTTGTCCAAATTAAACTTTAGCATATATTAGTTATGCTCCTTTTAACAATTAGATTACTAACTTGTTTAAGGAACCATACAAGCAGAATGATGCTCACTGATTCTTCACAGATAATCTTATTTTCAGTTGTTGTTTAAAAGAACAAAAACAAATTGAATAAAAAGTGTTTTCTTCCAGGAGGTTTGTGAACGGATTCTTTTTGTACAGGTTCAAAACGCCTGCAGTGCTGGCGAAGTGTTTTTGACCACATGGTGGCAGCATAAAACATATTGTTGCAAGAACCTGTTGCGTTAATCTCTTGAGAACCAAACTTGCTTGATTCCGTATACAATGAGTAAAACCTTTGAAAGTAAAACTTAATGAAATTTCCTATTTGTGAAACACAGTATTAATGACAGGCTGCTAGACGTCTGCTGTAGGATATTGGAACAACATGTTATATTAACGTTATTTTGTAACTAATTAAAGGAGTAAATAAAGCCAGTTACATTTTGTGTAGAATACACAGCATTTTAAATATTATTCATATGGCATATTCATGCCAAAGACAATCACTGTTGATGGCAAACTATCAGAAAAACTATAGAGGAGCATTTAGCAAAATACAGTTGTGCAGTTTTACGGGAGATAAATAAATTAGTAGGATTCTTTTATGCGAGAGAAATTGGTTTAATTTTTAATGCTTTAGAAATGTTATCACTTTTGTTTTTATTAATTAGTTAATTTTTACAGTGTGAAAAGGAGCATAAGCATATTTGATGGGCACAAACTTTGCCCTGCTGCTCTGCAATAAATATCATGTCGCATCTTGAATCTATCTTGAATTCAGCACGATTTCTTACTTGTTATTGAACTTAAACACTGCGGGTGCTCTGTCCACATCCACGACACCAAAGCTATGACCATTTTCAAAATGGCTATTAAGTTAGATTAAAATTCAGTTCTAGGTCATATTTGATACATAATTCAATTTAAGATGTGATTTGTTTTAGATTAAGTGTTTATGTTAAAGTGGCTTTTCTGTAATGCAAGACATCTGGGTGACTTTAATATATCTTCAGGACAAGAGAATGATGCGTCATATGAGAAAATGAGAAAATTGCATCATCTATTCATGCACAGTACATATTTTTGAACTTTTGGAACACATGAAACTCAGCTCTGTGACGCATTTAAAATGCAAGGGTTTAAAGTTACAAAGGCTGTAGTTACACACCTCTCAAACACACAATAAAAAACAAGATGAGACTGATGAAAAACAGTGACAAATGTCAAGGTTATGTATTTATCAATAATTAGGGACAGGTGGACATAACTGGCATGACTGACAAGAAACTGTGAGCTGGTTTTATGGTGCTGTTTCTTTAGGAAGTTTATCAGTTTACTTTTTCCTTCCTCAAAGTCCAATTTCACCTTCTAGAGAGAAATATATGTCAGTTCTCACACCTGGCTTCACACGGACACCTTAATTGTTGGGAGATGGGGGCAGCATGTACTGTACTGTACCGTACTTTCCACCTTCATCTTTCATAATTCTGTTCCACCTAGATCTGGCTGACCTGTAACATCTCTGTGATGTATAGTCTACATAAATAAAACCAGTGAAAGCAGGTTAGTGGAAGGTTTAAGTAGTACAAAGTAGCCTTTCATAATGACCTGTAGCGGTAGCAGTCTATATTCAAAAGTAGCTGTGGTATTATAATTTGTAATTGGAAATGTTTACGGTAGTCACATTAATGAACTCAACTGTTAAAGAATATAGACAAAGTTGACCAGAATACAAATTTAGCTGGTTTATGAGCTGACAGACTACAGGAGCAAACTACATTCCCCATAATTCTTAGCGGTACCCCGGGACTGGTAAACTCCTAAGAAAAATGATTCTAAACACAACTTTTATCATCGTTAAAGAACCTTTTTCAGATAGTTAAATAGTTACACAGAAACCTTCAAAATACACACTTTTTCAGTTTGTTGCTGTAGTAGTAAGTGTGTAAAAAAAGAAACAAACATGAAAAATTGCCCAATTGCCATTTTTAGACCAAAAATTGCACATCAAGTCTTTACAGAGTTTGAGCTTAATGAAGCAAAGACGACAGGTTCGTAGGTTCGGTGCTACGTGCGCCACTGAGCAACTGCCATTGAGTTAAATGGGAATTCAAACTTTCCTCAGGTAGACTGACTTGATGGGACCATTGGTTTCCATAATGAAGCATCATTACAGCCAGTACTGCCTCATCAGTGAGAGTACACATGGATGAGCTCTTTATCTCTCTTTAAGCTCTTGTACTCTCCATTTCTCCACATTTGTGTTTTGAAAGACCTCAGCACTGTCTGTAAACTTCTTTATGGTGTGAGAATCCCAGCAGGTCTCTATGTGCACACCGATTTCCTTTTATTCTTTACATTTTACATTTATGCATCTGGCAGACACTTTTATTCAAAGCGACTTACATTGCATACACTTACAATTATGCTACATTATTTCTGAGTATGTGCAATCCCTATATTTATTCTCCTAAATATAGACGTTTTCTCAGGGATAAATACTATATAATAATATACCTACTGTAATATTTTGATGTACTCAAAATCTAGACATAGATACATTTTCTTTTCTACCCAGACAAAACCAATTTGGCATATGTTGGATATTAAATGAATTCTTTGTTTATATTAATTTAAGAGAGATTATTATTTCTCGCGCTAAAAGCATTGCTCTACCTCATTTCCAGATGCTGTAGATGGGCAGTGTGTGGTGATGATTTCCACTGATGTTGGGAGGTCAAGATGACATGTGATCTTGCCCACCTTTGAGACTCTTCATCTGGGTGGTGGCTGCTATGGAAACACCTCGACCTGCTGGCAGAGAGAGTGAAGGTTAGATGGTGATGACTGTGAGATGAATAATACAGGGTCCTCCAAGGTCCTCATCTTACTTTCGAGCTGCATCAGTCTCCATGCTGCTTAATTCAGCATTTACCTGTGACATTTCTGCACATCTGTGCTAATTATGTTTGTAGAGATGTAGATATTGAGAAGTATATTTAGATTAATTGGTAATCATTTAATCCGAGTCTGCTTGGGTTTAAAGCTTGGTTTTGTTTAAATCCTGCCTGTAAGCAAATGATTTTAGTCTCTCCATAATCACGGCTCAGACACACTACCCTGCGGCTATAAAATGATTAAGCTTTTACACAAAATGATAAATGAGAGAGGAGGGTATGTGCCTTTTTGACTTGCTGTTCTCTAGGTCTAAACACAGGGAAGTTTGTGTTCTGGCTGGCATGTGTATGTTCTGTGAATCAGAGTTCACAAAAGAAAAGCACTTCTTCAATCAAAGAGTCCAATCGAAGGTTGTTGTACATAAAACATCTATGTAATATACTAAATAATTGATCCACTGGTACATGAACTTGATGACTCAATGTTCTGGGATTAAAGAAGCTGATTTGTTCCTTAGTTGTGGACACAAAGTAAGTCAAGATCTATCTGTGCTTCAACAAAAGTTCTGCTTTCAATGTTAAAAATGGGAAAAAAGTGAAACCAGATCAGAAGGACATATGACAAACAAAATGTATCATTCACTAAAACTGCCTGTACCTGGAAGTGACACATGGTACAATATTCTTTGACATCATTCGTCATTCCTTGACATCAATATTTGACCCGCTAAGTTCTCTTACACTAACGTTTCAGCAGGTGTCACCATGAAATTGCATTTAGACGACAGTGAACGCTCAATATTTGCTACTTCACATCATATATTTGGATTATGATGTCGTCCCATAAGGGTCAGTTATGGTTAAGCTACATCTCAGTATAAATGTTAATGACATCCCTGATGCCTGTCAGATGTTTGCCGATTTCTCACACTGTCACAGCTGTCAGTCTCAGTGCAGAGACTTATTTACTACAATGTCAATTGTTTTTTAAATTAAATTTGAAGTTCTTGTTCTTTAAGAGAAAAACTTAAAGCTGTACTTCCATCCCAGACTCTGTAAACTATTTAACTGGTGGGAGGGTACAAGAAATTACTGTGTAATACCATTTAGAAAACGTGCATTTTTCTTTATTGCAAAAGGATGAATGCATGGAATGGAATGTACTTTAAACTATGTATGCTTTAAAAAATGAAGCAAGATTAAAGCTTATATATATTCTATATCCAAGAACAGTAGATGCAGTATATTAATATTAAGCTGTTCAGCTCAGCTGAAGAACTAGAGATGTGAAAAACTGTACCTGGAATTGACATAGTCTGTCTGATTATGAAGATAAAGATAAAGTAATGAAAAACAAGCTTTGCATTGTTAAAATTCAGCACCGCAGAGACAAGCAACAGGTTGAATTAATTTTCCGAACCTTGGACAAGGCTTTCAGTGAGCACGCAGCATGTGCTGTCAGCTATTTTCTGTTTGTTATGTTGTTGATACTGGGGAATACATTATGATAAGTAACTCCTCACCTTAGCCAAGAACATCTTTCTGTCTATTAATTATTTGAAAAAATCTGATTTTAAGTACTTGTAATTCATAGTTTCATGTTTATATTCCAAAAGCGAACGTGCATGAGTATGATTTACTTGTTTTACATCCTCAATAATCAGGATTTAGTCATTACCGCAGTAGTTTTAGTAATGACGTTGTAATTATGTTGTAATTGCGTTGTAATTACTAGTAATTCGTTTTAGTAAATTATGTTGTAGTGTGTCATTGTCTGTTCCAGGCACAGTGCATCATGCAGAGACCTACGTGAAGAAAATGTATATCAAGGTTGCTTCAGTACACACTCAAATGAAACAAGACAGTCTGCCCTCTGTATACACATGACCTTTACACATTTACATATCACAATGATGAGTGGCAGATGCCAAGTGTAATGTTTCTCAAAGCTTATATGTGAACTAAGAGAGCTGTCCAAAGAATGGGATCGGCTGTAGGCAATGTTTCAAGTGACTGGTAGGACCCAAATAGACCAATCTGCTGAAGACCAGATGCAGAATAAATTCATCAAGACTAAGATTACAGAGTAGAAAGCATTCACAACACTTCACAAAAGATCAGATGTTTTAGGAGTCAGGTTATACAGTGCTGGTAAAAAAGGCTAATGATCAAGGCCAGGAGAAAGAGCAGAGTGACATGGACAGACAGAGAGAGAACAGATGGAAGGAGTGAGGATGAGTTTAAGAGCAGGTGCTCTTTTGCTCTCTCATATGTGCGCTTGCTTTGTGTTGGTTTGATTGTTTATTTGTTTGTTTGATCCGGGTGGTTCTTGACAACAATATTTGGGCCAGGCAGGAATATTGAATCGTATTTTAGATGTGTATCACAGCGCATTAAATGTGTCTAGCTGGCATGGACGCCAGCTTTTTTATAGGTGCGACACCATATGAATTTTAAATTTTGCCTCCTGGCCAGGTACTAAGTTTTAATTGATTTTGGGGCCGATTAGTTTTGTGGTGTCTGTCCTTCCTTTGTCCTTTACACATACATCCATACACACAACATCAGGATTAACCATCTGCTTGTAACATATTCAAAGTCACAGCCCAGATGTCCACTTAAAGGCATAAATACAATCATATATGAGACCCTGGCCAGCCCACAAACCCTCTATATTGCTGAGAGAACAACCGTTCAATAGTTTTGAATGAGCGATGAGAAGTTACGCTGGCTGGTATAATGGGACCATTTAAATAATGACACTTAAGACGCAATTCAGTCTTTCTTCAGGGAGATGTGAAGATGAAACTAGTGGCTGGAGAAGTTGTCAAGTGTCTGTGTGTGGACTGAAATGGTTTGAAGTTGACCAACAAGAGATCCAAAACCACTGAGAGAAAGGGCTGAAAAATACGTTTCTGCTGCAGAATAGCAGCAAAACATGTAGTGGTTTGAAAAGCAAATAAACAAGCAAATTGTTTATCTCTTCTGTCCACTGGTAGGAAAGATTAGATAACACCTTGAAAGTATCTGTGTATCTTCTCCTTGATGTACACGAAGGGCAGTTGAGATATAATTGGGCAGCCGGGAGGTACAGATGCTCTTTTGACTTTCAGGTTTCATATGCTACGATGAACTACACCCCCAAACCTCAGCAAAGGTTCAGCAGCTCATGAATAAATGCTTTCCTGGAGGATGGTCTGCACATGGTCATAACATGTTCTACAATCATGTAGCTCCTGAGATGGGATGGATGGATTTCACTTCCCATCACCATTGAGAATTCCATCTGTTTTTGGGATATATAAGCCTCTAAGTCCATATGTCTCTTTGTATTTCTCTATCCGTGTCTACATCTCACCCAAAGACGTCTTCCAGTTCTGTAGTCAGGAGGAGCTGCTTTCTCTTCTGGGGTGAAATCAAGTATCTTGGCAAGGAGCTACTTGATGTTCATCAAACCAAGAAGGAACCCACAGAGACACTAAGAAAAAAGAAAGAAATGGTGCCAGAGACAAACTGAAACGGAAGAAAAAAGCTGAGATAAGTTATTTCGTTACATTAGTCCATCCATTTACATCTTGTCCAGTTGGCTAAATTTACGTTTATGCGTTTGGCAGACGTTTTTTATCCAAAGCCATTTACAGTGCAATCAAGCTATACAATTTATCAGTGTGTCTGTTCCCTGGGAATCGAACCCACAACCTTTGTGCTGCTAATCCAATGCTCTACCACTTGAGCTACAGGTATATAGGCTGAGTTAATATACTGATTAAATATGGCATCAATTTGGCACAGTTTCAGTGAAAGAGTGCTTAATGACTGTCTCTGCCTGAGAGAGACATGCTTCTAATCCTCTGGAATGATTCAGTTCACCCTTGATTGAGCAGCACTTAGAGAAAATCACTTAGAGAAAATCAGGTCAGGAAGAATGCAGATAAATATATTCCAAATGCACCACATGGACGAAATCAATGACAGATGTGAGAATTGACCCAAATAGGGAAGGAATTCTTAAGCACTATGGGATGTGGAAAAGGGGGTGTGACATATCAACAAACAGATCAAAGCAGTGTGAACTTGGGTAGGAGGAAATATAGGAAGCAAAATGGAGTTTGGGACACCAATGGAATTATGGGCGCAAGGCCATTTTAAGGTGCCTCCCCAATATCTAATCAATAATACGGTATTAAATTATTGCTTTCAGTTTGTTGGGTCCCTGATTTTCATATTACTAAAAGCATCAGCAAGTAATTGGGTCCGTGCCCAGTTAAAGTTGGATCTCCTCCTTCCTCAGCTCAATGCCATTCACTTGCATTGGCCCTCACTTGAGTAGTCCTTCACATAAAGATTCCACATGCTTCCCATACAGGTTCAATACAATACATGAAGCAGAGAAAGAATGAACTGACAATGTATTGATTTTTATTGTCCATTCCCTGCCGGAGTGTTTTTAGCTATATATCTTCTTTCCGCTTCTAAATTAATTGTTGGGCCTTATTATCAGGTTTCATGGAGAAAGTTTCAAAAATTTGACTTTCCTTTTTAATGCATTTCCCATTATTTTGGTTGTACTGTGCATTAGAGATATATTACTCTACCTTTTATCCTTATATATGGGTGTCCTGAATTTGACTGAGCCCACAAAATAGCTTTATTATTAATCTTTTAACTATTTTATCATACTGAGCAAGAAATGTTATTTAACGGCAAAAGTCATAAGGTTACACATATTACACTGTTTGTATATCTGTAAGTATGTTTCTTTTTACTTATTCTGTTCTTTTAACAGGATTCACAATGGGAAGCAATGTAGGAATTTCATTGTACAGGAAACTGTGCATATGACAAAGGCTTTCACTTGAACATGCATTGTGCTATAATGTAATTTCAAAGACAGCTATACTTCTTCTAAGTATTAGTATAGACTACTAATATTATACTAATATTAGTATAGTAGTATAAGTAATTCAGTATAGGCTTCTAAATTGCCTTATGAAAAATAAACAACACTGCTTCGTTTCACAGCTCTTACACGATGATCATATAACCTGCCAAATATGATTCAGCTTTTGTTATAAATTCAGTCTTTATTCCTTTGAAATAATGTATCCCTGTAAAAGTAGCTGATTTATTCATGTTATTAAAGACTATTATGCTACTGTGTGACCTGTCACATTCGATAGGTTGGAGGGAGAAGCAGCATTGGGCAGAGGAGGAGGAGATGGAGGGCGCTGGTATTAAAAGTGGCCCACAGAGGGTTTACAGCAGACTGGCTTGACTAAATGACAGCTGTGCCTGACGTGTTTGGCCACCACTGAGCCCCCCTTCTGACGCACTGGTGGCGAAGAGGACGGATAAAAGTGAAAATGAGCAGATAAATTGAGTTTTCCTTATGGATTGTTACCCCCCCCACCCCTTGTTCCCTTAGAGGGAGCTGAAGCTGATCCTCCAGCTGAGCTCTGAAACGAAGCCAGACAAGCCTGACCTGGTTGGTTGTGTCTGGAATTGACTTGCACATAAGTTCAGAATCGGCTCAATACAGTGATGGCATGTTGCTAAATTAATTTACAAGAAGACTTTGAAGGTCACAGGGTTATTCACAGAAATGTATTTTCACAGAGAAACATCGATTAAACCTCACTGGCCGGTAACATGAATGAAGGCTTAGAATAAATGTTTTCAAAGTCACACTGTGTCTTGGACAGTCAAGGCCAACTGTGTTTTTGCATTATAAAGACTTGGAATGAATTGGTCCTTTATACTCATTTATATATATACCTTTATATATTTCTCTAAACGTTATACTGGTTTGCTTTAAAAACTGGTTTAATAAAACTGGTTTAATAATAATAGTCTTATTATGTTATTATGTGTGTGTGTGTGAGTGAAAATATGACAAAATAAGCCTTCGTAAAAGCTAAGTATAATTAGCTTTTCAACAGGTACTATAGGAATTCGTTTATAAAAATCAGTTTAGCAAAAGGTGGATATCTGTAAAATCGTATAATTTAGGGAGACGTAGTTTAATACATCAGCTATTGTTGTTATTGTATGATTACTGGCACCTTAAACTGAAGTGCGAACATGATTGTTGTGTGAAATTAGGAACATAATCCATCTGGGGTAATTATGAGTGAAGACTCCAAGGAGACGAAGAGTGACTCATAGTCTGGCCTACCATGGATCAATAATTTAAACAGTTTCTTACAGATATGATTGTCAAGTCATAAGACCTACTATATACTGCGTCACAGTGTGATAGGGATGTATAGGACAAAAACACACTCTTGCTTGTGTGATATTGCTTTTAATATCCTCATTCCAGTGACATTTACACAGAAGTGTAAGGGGTTCATTCTAAATGAGCTAAATATTTATAATTGCAGGCATACGCACATTCTCAAACTAGTCTGATAATATGCAGACATCATTGCTATGACAACAAAAGGAACTATATACAGTACAGTTTAAACTGATGGTTTACGTCAAATATCTCATTTGACCAGAGCAGTGACGTCTGCAATTAATAAGAGTAGCTTGACCTCATTGCTTCTCAGGGGGAGACAGCTTGATCAATCCGCATGTTGAGCTCTGGGATGAGGTCGCGGGTAATAATAGCACAGAGACAAGCCTGCTATTTATATGCACTGATGTTTTGGTGAGAAGGTGGCCAGACTGAGATAAATCCTCCTGATCTGCGTCACCAATTACCCATGTCTCCAAAAACAGCTTAGAAAACAGGTAAAAACCCACGCAGCACACACACACACACACACACACACACACACACACAAAATACAAAGCAAACTGTTTGGTGGTGCCTGGACCTTTACTATTAGTGCTGTTATAAATGATAAAACTGCTAAAGTTAAAGCTGGATGTATATGCATTAAGACTCGGATTCCCCACTGATAAAATTCAAAGAACTCTGCTTGCCGTCTCTATTTTAAACATGAAGACAAATATAGTCTGAAAAATCTTTTCAGGCTCCTTCAGTGAATAAGCATCATGGAAAATAAGGAGGTAAAGCTGCTTCGGTCATTAATGCGTGGCTCCCAAGCTGAGAATTCAAAAATCACACATTTTCCATACAGAGCCGCGACCAGACCTGCCTCACGAGTTGAGACACAGCCCACCTCTGCAGAACTGATGACCCTGAGATAAGAGGAGAGTGTGAAAACACCTCTCAGCATCCTGGTGCTTTCGGTGAATCAGCTCTGTGTGTAAATATGTAGGGCTGTGAAGTTCACAACGTCACCATAGTCTTCCTCCACACCTCTCCTGACATGCAGATGGTCTGCTTGTCATCTTAGTTTTGCCCTCATTCTCTGTGATCCAGCACTTCTGTGTGTGCGTGCGCGTGTATTTCCGCATAACATCTGTATGGCATATAACTTGTGACATTGTACTGTATTTGTTTTTTTTTTTACCTATCTTGTTATTGGTCAATTTTGATTGAGGTTAATGGTGGTACAGTATACAAAGAACTCTGAGAAACATTCATTTACTGTGCCCAGACTTTAGCTGGTACTATTGCATAGAGAAGCAGTATGTTGACATCAATGGCTGTGTCAGAAATCTGATCAATTTTTGAAGGCAGCATAGGTGTGTCCTTCACTGTTTTTTATATCCCACAATCCTGTGCGTGTACATTTACGGGGAAGCTGTTTGGTCACGCAAGGATGAGCTCTAAAAATATAAATGATGTCTGAGAGAGAGTTTGATAACAGTTTCTGTATAAATTCAAGTTTTATACTTTTTTACTTTTAATGAACTTTTAACAAATTTTAATGTCATTTATTCTGAGAAAGCAGTATTGTATTTTTTTAAATATTCGGTATCAGACTTACAGCAGAAGGTCTGGACTCTTTCATTGGCAAAGGGCTACCCATGTCTCCTGGACATTCCTGTAGAATTTAACTAATCAGATGACGACTTCAAAACTCCTGAAGTGTTTCCAGTTAATTGTGCCATATGCATCATTTTCAGCCAACAGTCCATGGGTGTGGCGTCTACGGCTGAGACTAGTCCAGAATTTTTCCAGATTCCTTTGTGTACAAATGTTGCCTGTAAGGTCATTGCCTGAAAGGTCAGTGAGGTAAAAGGTCAGCTGCCTTAGCTTCCGGACATTAGCAATCTGTAAGTATCTCCACAATATGACAGAAGGTTGATTTAATTAACTACCACAAATCTAATTAGGTGACTTGTTATTGCTGCCCACTCCTTCATTCTCTGCATCTCATCATTCTGTCTGCCTTCCTTTTCCAATTTCCATATCAATTTTTCTCTGTCCATTTCTCTCTGTTGTCTTTATATTATGTATTGTTATATGTGCTCCACTTCTTTGCCTAACCCCTCCCTTTGCTTCCTACCGGCCAATCATGTGGGAATGATCATTATGGTCATACAAACAAACTGATGACCCTTCAAATGGCTATTGACATGCATATCAATCAATTGTGTTTGCTCAATAGAAAAATCTTTTAGGATGACAAGATATATTACATCTGAAATGCTCCTTTCGTGTACATGCTCTGTCCTTAAACAAGGTCATGGTAAGTCATACTCCACTTTGTTGATAAAATTATACGAGTTTGTACTGTGATCTGATTTATAAATAAGTCTCTCTGTTCTACTAATTGTAAACAGTAAACCAAGAGACATCCCTGACAAAATAAATTCTTGCATTATTGCAGAGAAATCTCAACACACCCCTCTCAGACACCACATTTTACAGTGACTGCAAAATGAACCGACCCCATTGCAACACATCACAACATACATATTATAAGTGAAACAATAGGATACAAGAATAACTGTAGGATGGGGATTGATTTTACCCATCAGCCATTGATTGATTTGTGAAACACGGGTGGTATTTAACCAAATGTTGTCGGATCAAAACATATTTTTAAAATATATGTGGGTATTTAAAAAATGTTCTTGAGAGATGCTATAGAAATTGCGGTAAAAATGATTTCTGCATTACGGTTAAACAACACCTCTTGTTTATAATCCCGTTTGACATTTGATACGTCCATTGACTCCAAACCGTGCATGGGACGCTGTCATTTTTTATGGCAAGCATGTTGGCTTTAGCACTAGAGAAGGCAAAGTGCTTAGTTGCTATTTTATAAACGCTGTCTATCACATTTCTGAGATAATAAAACCAAAGTGGAGGTGATAGGTCAGTTAAAAATGCTGTGTTGAAGGTGATGGGACTTTCTTTGCAGTGTCAGTGGTTCTATATCTATAGGAAAGATCAGATCACACCATCATCCCTCTAGATGGTTCTATTAACATAACGTATAGACTCCACATGAGCATAACACACGGGCTGACTGATGCCATTTACAGAAGATTATTCTGCATAAAATGTCTAAACAGTGTCCAGACTTTCAACAGAATCGGCACTGCTTGAGTCCAGTCTGTTGTCTGATGTTTATTTTGATGTACAATCTAACATTTGCAGTATACATCCAGGAATGTACTAGCATATACTATAGAATAGATTTAAGTACATACACAGTGAGCACGTGAACACAGTGAACAGAAGTATATTTCTTGTGTACTTGCCTGAAGAAAGAGTAAGAGATCAGTATGATTTTTCACACAAAGTCAGTCAAAAATGGAACTTTTATCATTTATTGTTATTTAGTTTTATATTTTATATCCTTTAATCTTGTGTTTGACTCCAGTAAGTCGGCCATAACACCAGATCAACAGTTTAATTTAAAAATGTTAACTTATTCAAATGAACAGCTCTTTTTAAACATTCACAACGATGTTGTCACCACAAGAGTTCACTTCCTTTAGCTACTTCAGCAAACTTCCATATTCTGTAAAACAGGTTGCGTCACATCTCGTTCTGGTCTTTTGTATGTGCATTATTGAATGTTGAGCTGTTTTAATCAAGTTCCTCATAGGATGCTCATCTTTTGTAGGCCCTCAAAAGGACCTACAAAAGATGAGCATATTTATATATGAATAAAATGTCAACAGTAAAAGCAGGTTTGCTGATTACTTTAAAAGTCTATAGATATGACCATCAGTTCATACTTCTTTTCACACATTCTCCAACAAGTGGAAGCGATAAGATCTATTTTCCTGTGACGTGTTCATGTGACGTTTGGCATAAAGACTATTGATAAACAGACCTTAGGCTTCATTTTCAAAGCATATTCATCAGCTACTGTGAGATGACCACAGAGAACATGAACATTTCCAACAGCTCTCTGACTGGCTACACCACTGTGGGTGAACTAGCTACTAGCAGTGTTTTGGGGGCGTGCTGTGTGTTGGGGATACCGGGTAACCTAGCAGTGATGGTAATGCTTGCCCAGCATTTAAAGGAGGACAGCATCACTCCAAAACTGATGCTCAGTCTGGCTGTCTCTGATCTGCTCAGTCTGATTTTTCTTCCAGTGTGGATCTATGCTCTACTGAATGGCTGGATTTTCGGGCAAGGTCTGTGCAAGTTATTGTCCTATGTAGCGTACTGGAGTGTGTACAGCAGCGTTCTTTGTGTCACCCTGATGAGTGTGCAGAGGTACCTACAGGTGCTGTATCCACAGAGATGGGCTAGGCTTGGAAGAAGTGGACATATCTGGCTCATTTTTGGGATTTGGACACTAAGTGCAATTTTTTCTTCATATTCTTTTATTTGCCAGTGGGTTCGGAAGAAGAAGAACAAGCTTCTATACTGTAGTCGTACTTTCAGGGACAACCAAGAAAAAATTGCTATCTTGCTTGTTGAGTTTCTTTTGTTGTTTGTACCATTGTTAATCCTTCTTGGTCTCTACCTTCGACTTCATCAACGGATAAGTCAGTCATCTTCCTTCAACACTCACAGGTTGACCAAACTGGCGGTCAGAATTGTGGTGACTTTCTTTATATTCAGCACCCCCTGTATAATCAACAACTTGGTCCAAATAGCAGTGCCGCGGTATTTAGAGGACATCAATAGCTTAACTAGGGCTCTGTTCTTTGTCAACAGTTGTCTGAACCCCTTCCTTTATGCCTTCTCAGCTCGAACACTGCGAGGCAGACAGCATTCAGACCAGCCACATGCATGACATGCACTGTTTAAACGTATTCTTATGTCATCTAGTTTCTGGTTGTAAAAGGTGGGCCTGTCCTAATCATATGTGACCACACTTGCTGCCTGCTCATTATGAGGTGACTGAAGAATATTGTGTGTGTTTCCTGGTGTTTTCTATAAGACTGATGTCTGTTCTAACAATAGTGTTTGCATATGTGCTCATAAAATGTCATGTTTGTTTCTGGACTACATTCTATTTTAAAAGCATGATCAATATGAATGTCTTTTCCTTGTATGTCTTTGTATACTTCTTGTTTTTATCAGAATATTACAATAAATAGCTAGATAATCAAGAACAACTTGTGGTGTTTGTTTTTAGGAGTCATGGCCTTTTTTTTTACAAGAAACCGAGGATTGTTATAGTTTAATCCTCAATTGAACAATTAAACAAGGAGGGACTATGGTAAGCAGATACATCTCTCTTGATCCACTGACATTTGGCTCATATTAGGAGTTGCCTAATAATAAGAAACTTCAACCTCTCATCAAAAAAGAAAAATCAGCACGGACATATTCTTATATTGTAATATATTTATATTTAAGCTTTTTCACTTATTTTTTAGCACCCAAATTAAAACATCACCTTTATTGGTGGATATTATTAAAGGCTTATAGTGTGTTTCTTAAGTTTGTGGGACCCCATCCAATGATTTATAATCTGGTAATGTAATAATAACATAATATAAATAATATATTTTTTTATTCAGATTTACTAATACTATACTATAGTACTATACTATACTATAGTACTATAGCATAATAAAGTATACTTTTCTGTTTCCAAAGGACAGGATTAGCTACTTTCCTATAGGGCTCTAGTTTCCGTAATGTTTAATGTCGCTTTATTAATTAGGTACGAGAAAATGTGCGTGAGAAAGAGAGAGGGAGAGAGAGAGAGAGAGAGAGGAGGGGGCACTCAAGCTGGCACATACTAACAGCGCTCGCTTCACGTTGCTGTGAAGAACTAGCTGAAACTCCGCTCACGACAGACCGCACACTTCACACAGTAACACAGTAACACACTGCTGGACATCTCACTCCTGATCATGGGGACCAGACGGAGCATCTAGAGCAGCAGTTTGAATTAGGGGGAGTTGGCGATTTGCATCCCCATTCTGCGGATGATTCGTTTGCGTTGTGCATTTCTCTCCTTCATTGCAGATGTGTCGAGTGGAATGAGCTGCTTCTACACCTTGGTCGTTTCCATTGCAGCATGGGAACTGCCGTGTCCAAGAAGAAGAATTTAAGATATGATGCGATTTCTTCTGTTGCCGCAAAAGTTAGGTGAGTCTGCAGCACAAGCGAGCGAAGCAGCGCGTCTCGTAGAGAGAGTCGCTGCGTATCGTATATTCCGGCTGCTACAGCACAGACAAACTGACTTAAAAAAGACTTAATTATACAACGCTGTTGTCGTAACAGTCGCGATTTGCACTGTTTGTCGCTATACTGTAACTAAGTGTAGAAATAGTTTTAACAATACTATTAATAATAATTATTGTTTTATAATTAATTTTATTATTACTAAATCTGTTTTCAGAATTCTGTGATTCAGTGATTTGGTGTTACACATAGGACAATCTATAATTCATTATTCAGTACTGTACGTATTGAATATATTTCTTTCTGATATATTCTTTTTGTTTAACTTCCATTTTTATTTGCTTATCAAACAAACTTGTTTATGCCAATGAGGTTGATCCGTGACAGAGACACGACGTCACTCTCAGCAGCAGCTGGCGCTTTTAAAGGCGCTGGGAGGTATTGACACGCACTTCTGTACGTGTTTCTTGGTTGATTTGTGTATTTCCACTTAATGTTTTATAGATTATATATATTATATTATGATTATATATGTATATAGATTATATTAGTAAAAAACTTGCGCTTGTGCTCAACCAATTAACGTCGTGCAATTTCAGGCCATGGGATTGAACGTTACACCTGTTAGCTCCCTCTCTCTTTAAATATAAACATGTATGATGTGCTTAAAGTCTTTGACGTACATGCACTAAATGGAAAGCACAGGTTATATATAAACATGTAAATATATACATTGGTCTTGGGTGATCACTGTGTTTCAGAAATATTTTATTAAACCTGCTTATGCATTTTGGCAGGTTGACAGTGACTTGTCATTCTGTTAACTCACTTACCCACATGATTTATTTCGATCACGACTCACTCACTCACTCACTCACTCACTCACTCACTCACTCACTCAGTTAAAGTGTGACTCACTCACTCACTCAGTTACATTATTCACACCTATTCACTCACTCAGTAATTAACTCATTTCTTCAGCTGGTCAGAGTCACTCGCACACAAATCACACTCACTCATTTCACCCACATGCCAAATAAAACTTTAAAACCAATCAAATATGATGTCACAATGACGTCACTGCGGACAGACCACTTAATGTATTAAATCTTTATAAATCAAGTTGCCTGGGTAATGCTTGACAATTTCTAACTGAATTTTACTAGAATAGAGAAACGAACTCTGGACAAGGAAAATGTTTGATGCACTTATTGTCCCTTCTGTCCCTGCTGATGTAACCTAGTTAGTTCTCTCAGATGGGTTAGTTGCGTAAGATGCATGTACACGTGGTTTAGATATAGACCGGACTGTACTACATAGGCCTCAGGCGAGCTTTAAATGGCTTGATATGGCTTTGAGTTGATCTACTCAGAGTCGTCATGTAATTCACAGAATTGTTTATGTTAAGACCCTCACCCTCCTCAGGGCCTAGCATTGAATAGCAAATGTTGGTGGCCCTTTGCGTACGCCTCATTTCTAATCTTGTAAAGTAAGGTTGGAGATGTGATCAGATCAGATGGAATGCAATTTTATGTATTTGAAATGGTTGAGTGCAATTTGGCATTTAATCTGCATAAAATGTTTCCTCATCAACATATAGAGGATCTCATTTATACCTTTATTCATCCGATGAGAGAAACACGTTTTACTCAAGAGTATTCGCTCAAAACCAAAGCGCATCCAGCGGTGTAATTTTCATACATGTGTAAGCGGAGTACGTCTGCATGCATGCTTTATTCATCATAGCACCTGAACTTTTGAACTGTAGAGATGTAGCTTGTGTCGGGATTAATCTCTAACTCTCCCTAACCCTGAAAACCAGCTAGTTCCAGACCAGGAAACCAGAACTTCTTTATAAATTGTATGATCCAAACAAAATGTTAGAAACGAAATTGTTAGTTTTTAATTGTCAAAAAAAGCATTTTATAATTTAAATGACATTTATCATTTTTATTTAAATTGTTGTTTAAATAGCATTAATTTTATCTGAATTGTTATCTAAACAGCTTTTGTGATTTCCTTTTTAACAGTTGCAGTAAAATACTCCACAGCATAGTGTTATAATGTGCGAGAGCCTTGGCTTTGGTATAACACGGTCATATTAAAGATTTAATAAGACGAAGAATGAATAGAACAGCGACCTGTCTTAAGGACTATTGACTTAAGGACCCTTGTTAAAAACTTAAAAGCTGAACAGTGTGGGAAGTGAGAACCAGGCTGCAATGACAAGCCAAGTGGCCATACTGCAGGTCTATAAGCTGCCTCATTGTTTCACAGTCTGATCTGTAAATGGTCTAATTAGAGTATGAGACCACCTGCTGTTGTACTGGAGGGAGGCCCAGATTTTGTGAAAACGTGTATGTGTGTATGTTTCAGGATGTGTGTGATGAGGATAGGCTCTGGGAAACATCTGACATGATATCTGTCTGTGCTTGAAGTTAGCATATAATGCTAATCACGGTCTTTTAACCAAGTCTTACTTTATAGTTTTACAACCCCATTTACCACCTTATCATTTGCTTTTATTTACTGTACCTTTAAGACGATTGTCTTCTGTTTATATTGTCTGAGCTCTAAACATCTAAACATATGCATCAAAATCAGTCACGCTGCTTAAGGCTAGCAGGTTTGTTGGGTCCAATAGATGTACTATGACTAACAGCCTTTGTGCAACTGAAGAAACTGCATTACATTGACGGGTTCACAAGACGATCCGTTCTGAAAAGTGCGGCACAAACTGTAAAGGTCAGACTGATGTGAGATCTTATTAAAACAATGTGGGAGTATTTGGAAAGCTATAAAGAGACATGGACACGATCCCACAGCAGAGAACAGCACAAAATTAGGCAAACACCCCCAACGTTTGTTATATACCATCTGGAACAATCTGAGTTATGAACGGAATAGTTCCAGCTCACAATTTTCGATTGTAAGAATGTTTGTACGTTTCCATTAAGTAACAAAAATGTTAAAAATGTTATTTTGAATGTTCTATGAAGTTTGTAGACATTGTATTAACATTATTGCTATTGTTATAAGATATTGATATTTCAATGTTATTGAAACTTTTTACATTTTGAAACATTATTAAAACATTCCACTAACAACTTAAAAATAATGTTTTTGCTATATGATATATAATGTTAAAACAATGTTGTACTAATGTTACTGAAAGAATGTTTTTTGATAACAGAGAGATCTCTGAGAAAACTTTTTAGAGTACGGTAGGCAACGTTCTGAGAACGTTCTCTGTTAGCTGGGGTATCCTTCCAGCTTCCTTCTTTTGCTGCACTAGGGCTAAACAGGCCAAACTGCCGAACACCAAAGATTTTAAAAGACGCCATTTTTAAACTGAGGAGGGCATTTTGTGTTCTAAAAGTTCTTAAAAATTCAAACGAAGCAGCTGGTGAAATGTTTTATTCTTATTTAAAATGTTTGCTAGTGCAGCTTATCTTGAGACATGCAGACAAGTGTTAATAAATGAATTAGGGGATATTAAAATCTGAATGCCAATGGCAGATGTTGAGAATTTTTAAGATGAATATGACTCAGTGTTTAGTTCACACTACAAGCTTACGTAAACTCTGCTGTAGCTGTCAAGGAAGAAACCTTCAGCTGGCTGTAGGAACAGTGTGAGATGAGAGATATAAGCAGTGAGTTCAACTTGAGAAGGTGAGGAAGAATAAGAAATAAACATGCAAGAGGAAGGGGTCATTTCACACATACAGTATTCGGTGTAATGCAGACTGAGGCGCTTGGGAACAAATTGTGCTTGCTTTTTTCTAAATTAGCGCGAGTCTGCTAAAGTCAGAGTCCCCCAAGGCAAAAAACACTTGATCCTGTTTCTGAATGTGTGTGGACAGACACAAGCACAGCAGAACATGAAAAACAGCTGCAGGCCTAAAGCATCTCAACTGTGTCATCTTCTCTCTCTTTTACTCATTGGAAACACATACAGCCCTTGTGCTTTCAATCTGCGTGTGTCTTTATATTTACTGTGTGCATTTGGCAGATTCTGTTATCCAAAGCGACATTTGGGCTTTATCGAAACGTGCGCTGTCTGGGAATCGAACCCTCGACTGCGGTCTTTCTACCACTGTGATTTACTGTTTGAGCTACAGGAAAGCAGTTTCGTGCGTTTGTTTTTGCATCTGCGTCTTTAACATTACACTGCTCATGTCTCTCAGCTACACTGAGTCACTGTCCGCCTCTTCTCCAGCAGTCTTGTAGTCCACAGCTTGGTGGAAGCATCTGCTTTGGTTAACGTGGTTAATGCGCTTCTCTTCCTTCACACACACTCTGTTCAGTTCATCTGTACCACTCTCACCTCGTCCTGCTTCTCTGCATTTCTTCAATCTTTATTACCCTTCCCCCTTTCTGTTTGTCACATGGCTGAAGACATGTGAGTTGCTCCCTGATGCACACACTACACCCCCAGACAAACTGACAAGGCAAGTGATGTGCATAGTGTGTGTGTGTGTGTGTGTGTGTCTGTAGAAAAAAGCAGCATTTATGTCTATTTTTATTTTGCTGAGAGTTTATTATGTCTTATTCCATTTTACCTTATATTGTATATTGTGTTGTACCTCAATATTATCATTATTTTTTGTCACAGTTTCTTTTTTCCTTTGTTTATGTGAATGTAAGTGTACCGATGTGTTGTCTGATTTAAACAATCCTGCTAATAAAGTACATTACAATTGATAACAAATATATGAAAATATATGAAAATAAAAGAATTATACATTGAGACAGAGGGAGGATGTTGAGAGAATGTTTGTGAGTAATTTGGGCCTGTGATCCCCAACAGTGCACCTCATTATGTATTTTTTATGTTATAATTCCCTTTGACTGACTAGCTTTTTGTTGTTTTTAGTTTGTTGTTTTTGAGTCCACAATTTCCAGTTAAAGAAGCAAGCCAGCAACAGTAAGCCATCCTCATGTTAACAGTGTAACGTCTTGTGCCTTGTTTGCGCTTATGCAGATAGTATCGTTGTATAACGACTGAATTTCAAAGAGGCAAGCCAAAGAAACAAAGCAGTCATGGAGGGTAGAGGTTTTGAGGTTCACTGCGTTCACCCTTAAGGTCGGATGTGAGGCAGATCTCATGTCCCTTACCCAGTACTGGCTTGTGCATTTGCAGTAGGTTCTCTGCAACACTCTAATGGCTTTTGATTGGCCCACCACACTTTAAATCACTTTTCTGCTTCACCAGGCATAGCAGAGGGAGGGAGCGAGCATGATAGACCAGTGATGGGATGTTGTTCCACTCTTCCCATCTGTTAGAGAAGTTTTTTAAGTGAGGAAAGAGAGGGGAAATGCACGTGCTGGCTAGTATTTAATAATTTAGCGTGTCGCTGGAGGAAAGGATGGCAACTCCAACAACAGATTTGCCCACAGCATGCTGTTTGTGTATCTCAGTGGGAATGTGTCGGTGGGAATGCTTGTTTGTCAGTTTATCTGTGTGTTTCTGTATTTACATTACATTACATTTATGCATTTGCCAGATGCTTTTATCCAAAGCGACTTACGGTACATTCAGGGTATACATTTTATCAGTACATATGATTCCTGTGGGTCGAACCTACAACCTTTGCGCCGCTAACACAATGCTGTACCAGTTGAGCTACAGGTACACCTGTTGTGTAGCATGGGCGTTTTTAGACATTTAGCGTGGAGGCCTCAAAGGGAACTCGCTGTGTATTTATTACTGTATGTGTGTTTGAACTGTTTGAACTAAACTGTGTGTGTGTAAGCGAGAGAGAGAAGTCGTGCATGCTACTAGAAGAAACATTCCTGTGAGGAGGAATGATTGTCATTATTTAGGCACTAAATTAAAAACAAAGCGAGCGAAACAGGTTGGTACTATTTATCATTGGTACATGTGGGTACCCTCAGTGTACGTGGGTAATTAGGCCGCATTAGGAGAGTTCTTGCTGGGCCTCACAGGAGGGGAATACTGTGGTAATCTTTTCCATGGTTTACAGCTAGAGTGATGCCATTGGTAATGGAGTTTGACAGCTCTTCGCATGCATTAATTATTTGTGTAAATCATTTATGCTGATTGTAAAGGCCACTGAGAGAAAGAATGAGTCCATTATTATTTCCCCTGTAAAATCACAAACTACTGCATTTCCTGTGAGAGAAGCACACACACAGCACACATAAAAAGACCATTCTAAACGTTTTCCGGTTTGATGAAAGCAAGGACCGGCAATGTAATCTAGGAGACAGAGTTCTCTGCATTTAGCTTTTTATTGCTGACCACACGTGCCTCTTATCATCAAACTGTTTTCCCTTTTTCCTTCTCTGTTACCGGTTTGCCAAACACATCTTCTTTGCTGATCTCTATCCCCCTCCCCTCTGGTCATTCTGAGCTATAACACCCTCCCTTTGAACAACAGGGAGTCTTATGAGTCCTGTGTACTCGTACCGCAGCTGTACTCCCTCTGGATGACTCAACACTGAGCGCATCCAGATTTCATTCTCTGCTTTACACCTCATTAACCTCTGTAGTCACAGGATGGGAAGTCTCACTTGTTTTACTGAAAGCATTGGGCAGGCGTTACGGTCCTGTTTAAATCTAATGACTATATTTGCTCATGTTTTGTCTGTTTTCAGTTGTGAGCTTTTTGGGTTTGTGAGAAATACTTTTCATGTTGCATTAGAAAGCGTTCGTGTTTAGTACATTGTGTGAGAAATACAATCAATTTATAAAAGCATCACATTTAAATGTGAAGTCATGAATCACTCAAGTCCATTGCCGGTTGGGAAAAGCCACCTAAAGCACGTTTTTAATTAAAGTCTGTAAATGTCTTTGTACGACATGAGCCCACTTCTGTGGAAGTTGTTTGCACGGTAAACGCTCTAGAAAAGTTTGTTCGGGGCACGAAACCCCTTGAAGGCAGCATTTACGTGGAAATATGTTTAGAAACGCTTTTATTTGTTTTTTCTGTTTGTCTCTCTGCAGAGCAGCCCGAGCATTTGGAGAATACCTTCCTCACACACACCCAGAGAACCGCAACGGATCAGGTGAGGTCCATTTCACCTCATCTCTTAACCTTTGTTGCTTTCTTCTTGTATTTGCTGTTGTACACTTTGTGAAGCTCTTGAGAGTATTAGTCCTTCCATTAGAAAACCTTTAAAAGAGTCACAGTTTCAGTTAAACATTAGTTTCCCCTCTAAAGATCCACCCCAGCCTTTCACAGGCCGGCCCTTGTTTAACTGGTTGTTAGAGAAGAGCTTTATTGGCACTTTACTGTCCTGCTGTGGCCAAGCCGCAATGGATGAGCCACACAAGAACAATGTGTTTTTGTGTTCCTTTCTGTGTCTTTTGCTCTCAGACCATTTGCTATCTGACACCTTCATTGGTCAGGACACAGAGTCTCCAGACATCAGCCAACTGAACAACAATAACAGCCTACAGCCATACTCCCATCACACTCTTATAGTCAAGCCAAGCCAAGAAGAAGGACTTAAGCCAGGCAGCCAGTCCACCCCTCTTCCCACTACATCCAAGCGTCGTCTTTCTGCAGAGCGCAGCCTGTCTTCGGAGGACCAGCAGCAGCATAGGTGCTTGGAGAACACTTTGAAACCAGCTCGTGTGTACACTATTACCAGAGAGCGCGATATGCTTGGGGGCCAGGGAAGCGAGGAGAGCTTGGAACTGGAGGTGCTGAAGAGGTCCACGGAGCCAACACGAGCCAACGCTCCTTCCCATTTACATGGCAGCCACCATCGAGGAAGCCATCACCGTGGAAACAGTAGCCACGCCCACCAGCATAACTACAGCCACGCCCCTCAGACGCAACCTCTGCAGAGCTCAGGGAGTGCCCATAACATCCGGGACTGGGGATCTAGGCGGTGCAGATCAAGAGAGGACTGCACCCCAGATTGTGTGGCCTGCATTCGGCCGCACTGCCAGAAACAACGCTCTCTAGACCTCGAGACTTCACCTCATGATGGTGGTAAACATCACAAGAAGCTGGAGAGGATGTACAGTGAGGACAGAGTGTCCTCTGAGGACAGAGGTGAGGAGCAACATAGGAGGTAGTGATGGAAGAATGGAATGCTGTTTTGTTTGTCATCACTGAATGGTTTGTTGGTTTACTCATTGTGAGAGTTACATAACGCCAGCTGGGTATCTTAAACATCTCTTTTTGTTTGCAGATGATCATTCCAACAGTTGGTTCCCTAAAGAGAACATGTTCAGCTTCCAGACAGCGACCACCACAATGCAAGCGTGAGTAGACACGAGAATTTATGACATCAAACCTCTTCTTCAGTTTCTTCGGGTGTGGAGTTGATCTGTTAAGCAGACATGTAATTTAAGTTCGCTTGACTCATGCATGTGGGAGGACAGGAGCTTCTTGTTTTCTCTTCTTCTTTCTCTGTTCTCTTTCACTTACTGTTTATCATTCTTTTATCGTGTGTTTTTATCTCTTTCTTGCCATCTCTATTTCTATTTCTGTTCTTCTGTTTTTCTTCTTTGTCTGTCTCTTTCCCTTTTCTTCTCTACATATTTATCGCTTTATCTTTCTCCTTTTCTGTCTGTCTTTCTCGTCAGTTTTTTAGTTGGGTGGTTTCAGGCTTCGTTATTCTTCATGCAGACGTACTTGCTCAGACTGACTGCTTAATTATCACCTGTCTGGCAGAAGTCTTAATCACAGAGCCCACAGGTTAAGCCCCCCACTGGGGTTCGGTCAGCCTCCCTCCAGCCGACATGCATGCTTTCTCCTCAAGCTCCGGATGCCCTCCCACCTCCTCATCTGATGTCACCTCCCTTTTCCTCACCACCTCCCTCTCTAACAATCCATTGCTGTCTCTTAATCTTAATTCACTTTCACTCCGGATTTACTCATCTCTGCTCATCTCATTTCTTTCTAATTGACACCTTTTCAGTTTGTGTGAAATGTCATTGTTTTTTGTCCTTCATGGTCGACTGTAAAACTGCTATTTTCGGTGATAACTGACTGTAATAGGGAGTGATTAAGCACTTGGTGATCCTTTTATATGAAGTGACCCCGTGGCAACACAGTAAAGACACGTTGTATTTTCTCAGCAGCCCATTTGTCCCTTTTTACATGTGGTTCTATGTAATGGTTAAAGTACCTGTTTTCTTTTTGTCTGTCTTTTTTGTATGGCGTCTTTCCGGCTGTACAGAATATCGTAAGTATATTTTTTACATTGGCCCACTGTGTGAAACAGTCAACTCTCCACCTCATCCCCACCCTCTGCTCTTCTGTGCTGCTACATTTCCTGTCCTGTGTAAAACTCTCACTCCACCAGCATTGGACCGAGTGTTTGAAGTTATAAAGGAACTCTGTCTTACACAACACACAAGACTAGTGAGCTCTCTTACTCCCTATAGCCTACATAGGAAGCTGCCTTCTAAAGCATCCTGCTGACTAAAAAGAAACCTTGCACTGAAGCAGCACTTGAATTAATAGTTGTGGCAACCCTGCTAACAATTTTAGGTTGTAAGAACGTTTCCCTAAAATGTTCCACTATCAACTTAGGAATTACATTTTTGATATATGTAACATTATATAATCATTCTAATTACGTTACTGCAGGAACTTTTTGATAACTTTGAGCGACCTATTAGATAACATTAGCCAACGTTCTGAGAATGTGTCCTGTTAGCTGAGAATTGATTTTAATGTTAACAGGTTGCTAAGATAATGACGTTATAGCCTATTAAGTATAAAAATACATGCCACACATACAAACAGGGTGAAGTAATAGTAGTTTTTTTATTTGATTTTTTATTGATTTGACTCTTTTTAGTTTTCAAACATGAAAACAAACGGTGGACTGGCTCAGTTAGAAGGAATTGAGTAATTGTTGCCATCACAGTGTGATACAGAATATTACATGTGAAATATTTAAAAATAGTCTGAGTGTACCCCAGAAAAGTCACTCATCTCAAAATCTGTACACAGTGTTTCAAGACTGTGACCAATCTGTCAGGTTTCTTAAAGATTTCAAGCTGCAGACACATAAACACATCCATACACATTAACTCACATTTAGACAAAAAGCACTGTCAGAATTTAGCCTCCAGATCACCATTAATCTCATCTGTTGAGGACAGAAGTTCTGTCAATGATAGCCATATCTCCTGTCTCCCTGTCAAAACAATACATACACACTAGATTTACACCCAGCTTTCAATTTAGGTTTTAAGAATGTTTCCCTAATGTTTCCAAAGTTCTAAGAATGTTCAAAACGTTTTTAGACAATGTATTATTAACATTATCGCTTGGCTATAAGAACGTTATTCAAACTTTTTTTTAATTCTGTAATGTTTTTCAAATGTTCCACTAATAACTTAAGAATAATGTTTTGATATATAAGATATTCTTACTGCAAGATTGATCATTTTGAGAGAATTTATCCTCAGTGCTGGTTGGTAAATGAGTGTCTGTTACACTTGACCTTCCTGTGGTTTCAGTGTTTAGTGTTAGTGTTTGTGCGTGCGGTTGTGTCTGTGGGTGACCTGTGGGTGGTGATCTGAATCTTTCGGCTTGAACCTACCCTAGATTTTCCCCTTGCAGTGTTTCCTGTGCGTGCACACACACACACCTACACCCACAGTCTATAACGTTGTGACCGGTCCCAGCAGGGCATTCCGTGGAATTGCAGAGAGAAAAAGGAGGAAAAGACAGCAAGAGGCCACCACAAAGATGGAAAGGTACCGTTTGCTGCCCCTCTTGTCCTGTGTCCCAGCTAGAACCCTTTACACACCGTAGTTCTCAACTCTGTAGTGCATAGACTCACTCAGCCAATCAGGTTGCTACATTAAACATAGTTCAGCCCCTGGCAGCTGAACATTTCCCACAAAAATAAAAGATATTTCTAGACCTAGTATAAACTAATCTGATTGACTGACGGACCACATTTTGCTTAAATAAACTGTTGAACAGAAAGCAAACTGCGCTGACCTGTGTTAATTTAGTGTTGTAGTGTGTCTGATCTCTCAGGACACTAAAGTTCACACTCCAGCCCTGCACACTACACTGCACAGCTGTCTTTTTCTCTCTCCCTTGGCAGTGCATTGACCTGCAGAGTCGTGATGCTAGGCTTATTGATCTAAACCATTAAAAACACACCAAGCATCTGGGCGTAAGCATGTGTCTGTTTGACTGTTTGGATCAATAGGCCAATCGAATTACTCCGGGTGCAATGCCTGGAGTGTGTCATTCAATACAGCTGACTGACCACCTTCAGAGTTATCAGTCAAGCACCACACGAACGCCATACGCCAGATGAATAACTCAACGGCGTATTTGATTCTGCCCGGCTGAGCTGGCTTATATATTTAAACTCACCGTCTAATTGACTTGCTGGCAGCTCTACCATCGAAAAGTCTTTTAGGTTCATTTGGGGTTGCTGGAGAAAACCAATGCGACAGTAAACTAAGAGCACTGATATGAACTTCCCATCAGAGGCTTAAAGGTTCATTGTGGTATTTCAGGGTGTTTGTAAGAAAGTTGGAAAGAGCAGATTGTTCCATGACACTACCGATGCCCGTTTCTATCTTCTGACTGCCAGACAGACTGTCAGGTTACATGACAGTCAAAAAAGAACCTAGACTGAGTTCATTATTCAGTTTCTTTATTTGAAGACGGTGGAACGTAAACTAAACTAGAGTCTTCCTGATGTCAAAAACAACATTAAAAATGTCATTAAAATCAAACAATGAAATGTATTAATATTATTTAATACTATATTTATTATACATATTTGATCAATAAAAAATATTTTAATAATAATTACTAAAATAAAAAAATACTTTTAATAAATATATATTTATAGCATATGTAATAACATTTTTTAAAACTTGAATTTTAAAACAATAATTTTGGGAGCCAGCAGGTCACTTAGCCCACATAGTGCAGATAGCACAAACCATGTTTATCTATCTATCTATCTATCTATCTATCTATCTATCTATATATATATATATATATATATATATATACACGCACACACACACAATGTATATTTGAGGATAAACATGTCACACCCTTAGAAGATGTGACTTATCTATTTATTTTAAGCAGATCACAAATTAGAATTGATGAGCGATCATCAGAGCATATAATTAAAAAATGTGCAGCTGAAAAATGAATGATTCTTTCTATGTGCTTCTATTTTTGCATTTTGATGAAGATCTGCCCTCTATTATTTCTGTCACTCTACATAAAGATTTTGACAGCAGTTAGAGGGGCGTCAGCGAGACGGACATATACGGCAAAGCAATTCTGACAACAGATTCAGAAGCATTGTCACTGTGTTCTTTGTAACCGTCGCCAATATGAGGAAGAGATTAAAAAAGCCTGTATCTCTTTTGTGAACTATTCGTGTTGGTGGAATTGATTCAATGCTCAGATAGCAGCAACAACCACAAGATAAGTAGCTGCTATGAATCACAGTACAGAAAGAATATTAGTTATTCTGCAGTGTGCTTTATATGGTTTAGACTGCAGTGCTGCTACTGTATCTAATATTGTTCTATTGTGCTGCAGAAACACTGCCAACTGTAAGATATGAGCAGTCTGCCATGTGCAGCAAACGACACCCTGCATATCAGTTATAATTAAGTTTTATGCCTTTTTTTACTTTTCGCAAGTGCCAAATTGCCTAGCAATTCCACACCTCCTGGTGCAGCTGTCATTTATTATAAGGCGTTGACTGAATAAGTTGCGGGAATATTAGTTGGTAAATGAGGAAAGACCATCTATTTTTTACACACGCCTACTTTACTTTACACGCTGTGGTGTAACCATGGTGATGCGATGCACAGAGAAGTGTGGAGAGCTAACGAGAGGAGATAGAGTGCATGAGGAAGAGGGTCAGCTGAACTTGCTTTGATTTGCTGATGCGCTGGTTTGTAGTGGTGCGTGTGTATGCTAACTCTACACTGAGAGAGACAGTGTGAGAGAGACATCAGAACAGCAGTAATAAAGACATGAAATGCAGTGACAGGCTTTGAGCAATGTAAATTACAGAAAAACCCTTTTTAGAATGATGGCTTTAATTTCTCACACTTTCCATTAGATAATTTACACTTACTGTGGTGCTTTGGGCAAAAGTTGTAGCAGTGAAACGTTTATAAGAAAATACAAGCTGTGATACAATAGTGATTTTGGACTTTATACTGACACCCAACAATGTGTTTTGTGGAAATGACATTGATGAATACTGTATTCACAGGTGTATTTGTCTATTGTGTATAATTTGGGAGGATTAATAGTATTGGTGTGGTGTGGTGATGTAATCTCAACATGGCAGCACCCATGAGGGGTGACCCACCTTACGTAGAATAACACAATATTCATTTTTTAAGTAAAATTCATGTCTTTAAATGTAAAACCTTTTTAAATGGACAAAAATACAGCAACTTTAAGTTCCTACATTTTCAGTACATTTTTTTTATTATATTAATTTAAGATAATGGCTCAGGCAATGTGCTTTGAGAGTGCAGATATGAAAATGTCTTCAGTCAATGTTGGACTGCATTTTGTTAAAGCTTGACCTAATGTTAAACTGGGGAAACTTGTTTACATTTGCTTATTTATTAATAATATTTATTGTAAATTTGTGAAGAATGAATTTGTATGGCGTGCACTGAGGTTGTCGTATAACTTCAAACACTCATCACCGTCCATAATCAGGCATGGCTAATGCTACCATGTATAAATGGTTTGTTTGGAAGAGTATTTAACATTTCTATTTTTGTCTTCTCTTCCTCCATCTCCTGTTTTTCCTTGTACTTTTCTCTTGTCTTATATCTCTTTACAATCCACTGTGTGTACAATCCACAAATTCTTTCAATCCCAGAAACTTCCGGAAGCACCTGAGGATGGTCGGCAGCAGGAGGGTAAAGGCTCAAAGTGAGTTCTTTACACATATCTGTGTGTGGGTACTAGTTTGTGTTTTAGGGTTGTGGGTGTGTGTTTGTGTACATGAGTGTATAAGTGTATAAGTGTAACAGTGTGTGTATGTGTTATTGTTTGTGTAATATATGTGTGTTATATTTGTAATATAATTAGTGACATGATTTGTTTCTGACCATGATTTAGATTTTACTGCCAGGTGTAAATGTGACGAATCTCATCCGACCACTTGTGCCAGATCTCAATCCCAAGTGTAAACAGAGTCAAACTCATTTCCCTCCCATCAATAATGGATGCAGTACACAAATATGTGAAATTGATTTTTGTTTGTCAGCCAAAAACAGAGCAAACCTCAAACATGTTACATCCGCCCAGCCTCAGACAGGAGAACAGAGTGTGTGTGTGTGTTGGAGAGCTGTGTATGTGATGCTTTCCTCCTCCGCTTCGTTATTAGCATTTGCTGATCGCAATGCGAAAAGCTTCAGTCGCTCCTGGAGTGACCCCACCCCCGTCAAGCCAGACTCTCTCCATGATTCCAGAGACAGTGAGTCTACACACACACACACACACACACTTGTCTTTCTCATTTCATCACATGCACATTATTGGTCACCCACACAAAACACTTACACAAGGGTGAATATTACAAACCCTGTTGAGAATACGTCTGGGTCACATTTCACCCCAAAATATGTTTCGTTTTGTTCTTTTTGCACAAAGAAAATGAAAATAAAATTATGTTTTAGGTCAATAAGGAGTTTTGCAGTAATGTGATAAAGCATCACAGTAATGAGGACTGGAGGTGAGGATGTGCTTAACGGTCATGAATATGTCACAATGCAATAAATCTTCCTGGTCCTAAAAGAATCTTTATGCAAAATATACTTTTTTTCTTTTGACAGGTTTATGAGACTCATTTTGCACACACACACACACATAAAACCATAAGCACAAAAAAGACACAACTTGACACACTTACACTTTGGCCAACATCCCTCCGTCCCAACACACTTATTTAGACCCTGTTTTCATTTTTGTTCTCTGCATGTGTGTAAGCATTTGTAAAGCAAATTTGTAAAGCATTTGTAAACCTACCGCCTTCTGTTTTGAAATAGCACTAAAAGCTATTACCTGTTTGAAGGATTTCTGTTGCTGTGACCTCTTTCGACTTTCGACACACAAGAGAGTGCAGCTCATGTTGGACATGAATTATACAGCGCATCTTTTAAAGACCTGCCGTCTCATTGGTTGCCCATATGCCCGTGTGTTTCTGGTGTGTGCACGTGCTCTCATCCCCAGGTGGAGATCTTCAGGCATCATCTGGCAATCTGGATGAGGAAGACTGTGATGATGTGGACTGGGAGGAAGAGAGGGAGATGGAAAAATCGGCCTGCGAGGGCGACGATTTCATCCCACCCAAAATCATGGTGCATGGATCTGACAAACTACCCGTTACATGCGGCTTTGTGATCACAGACATGCTTATTAATAATCATGTGTTCTGTTCATCCTTGTTTTTGAACAGCTGATTTCATCCAAGGTACCAAAGGCAGAGTACGTTCCAAACATCATCCGCCGGGACGACCCCTCCATCATCCCTATTCTTTACGTGAGTGTAGCTTATTGACACAGTCACACGAGAGATCAAAGGGAATCTGAGTTTTGATTATCTGCTACAAAGGCCCTCATGTTAAGCAGGGCTAATGATCTTTTCCAGTCGTCTCACATGTAAGTTTTAGTAGTGCAAATTATCATCATTTGAGATTGCCATGGCAACTGCTTTGTAATGCAGAGGTAATGACTTGGTGCTGATATTACAATTGAATTATTTTCAATGTTAAATAAAAACATCACTTGCTATCGACCACCACTGACTAATACTGATATTTCTTATCTCTGATTTCTGCGGTCATTCATACATGCTGTGTTCTGTCCGCAGGATCATGAACATGCCACCTTCGATGATATACTAGGTATAGCATGATTACCATGTTTCCTGTGCACATGCCCGCTGATGTTTGTTTACTATAAAAATGCTGGAGTGTAATTTCATTCCCTTGTTGCCTCTCTCTCCTGCTCTCTTTCTCTCTCTCCACTTCTCCTCTATCTTCTCTCATCTTTCTGCTCTTCAGAGGAGATTGAAAAGAAGCTCACCGCCTACAGAAAAGGCTGCAAAATCTGGAACATGCTTATTTTCTGCCAGGTTTGAAAAATATGCGTGTTATTTGCATATCTGGCTTTTTCGCAAGCGTGCATGTGGAGTGTTTATGTGCGGGTTATTTTGCACAGTGTTAATTGGCTCTCTATGTTCTCCAGGGAGGTCCAGGTCATCTGTATTTGCTGAAGAACAAGGTGGCCACATTTGCTAAGGTAGAAAAGGAGGAGGACATGATGCAGTGAGTGTTCATCTTCCCAAATCCAAAACAAATGACATATAATACTAGAGTGTAACGTCTATAAAATATCTTTTATTCCCCTCATGATTGTCTTGAGCTTTTGTGTGCAGGTTCTGGAAAAGACTTGGCAGATTGATGAGTTTATTAAATCCAGAGCCCAACCTCATCCACGTTATGGGCTGCTATGTGCTGGGAAATGCCAATGGTGAAAAGGTAGATAATATTTACTGACTGTCTCACTCATGTCAACATCACTGTTTAATGTTGAAAGCTTTCCCAAATTGTATTTTTGGAGCTTATAGAAACGAGAGAAAAACTATGGTTGTAAAATAGAGGGAATGTGATGGGGACTTGGCGCAGGTCAGACTCAACCTGTATCTCTCACATGAGCACCATGACTCAACATGTAGAGAGTATGGGCAAATCACTATATACCCTTATATAGTGACCCATATACCCTTCTCAAAAGTCTTATGTTTATGAAAGGACTACATTTATACAGTATATTATATATAAATGTAAATAAAGAATTATTAAGAAATATGATGGCAGGAGATGAGGGAACCAGATTGACAGCCAACTGTTCTGTGACTGACTGACAGATAGACAGTCTGTCACCCTGCAGCCCCCGCACTTTTTTACCTCTCATTCTCACACGCACACACACACACACTCACACACACACTGCGTGTTGCCTTTGGCCACTGCAGCTCTGAACATGTAATCTGTTGTGTCAGGTCGGACAAAAGTACTGTAGTGATACTGCTGTCCAGTGATGGTATCAGATATCTCTAAAGGGATATGTTCTCAAAACATACTCTCTAAAAGTTCTCTCAAAGTTATCAAAACAATTGCAGTTTTAAAAATTATTTTTATATTACATGTTATTTGTTAATTTATATTTAATTAACATTTTATATTATATTATAATATTTATATTATATTTTATATGATTACCTAAGTTTCCATTTAAGTATATATATATCATTTATATATATATATGATATATACATGGTGGTATGGTGGTATGGTAATCAGCCCTCTTATGTTGTCATATCATGTATAAGGAACTCCATTATGGACAGCATGAAGGAAAAGTGTTTATTTGTGCTTTTCTCAAGTCCCAGGTCTTTCTGAGGTCTATATGGTTCTCCATACATTATTCCTATATTTTATTTTCCTCTATATTGGTATTAATATTAAGATTACTTTTTTACCCATTTTTTGGGAGGCACTGCTCCCTGCCCCCGCCTGCATGACGGGCACCTGGTAAACAAACCACACTTGTATTGATTGAAGTGGCCACAGTTTCCTGATTAAAGTGCCCATACAGGGTAGACATGCCAAGCACGAACAGTGCTTACACACTCTCACACAGCCTTGTACCTCGCTACAATTTCTGCCACTTGAGCAATTCATACAACCGTCTCTTGCAGGCAGGGCCGCAGAGAGCCTAAAACAACGAATGCTTTTTTTTTTGCTGCATTTAGCAATTTTCTCCCCTGTTACAACCACTGTTACTTCAGAAAGGAAAGGCAGGAGCTGAAGTGGTCCTTCTATATATAGCTCCTGACCAGGTGCAGCAGGCACCCATGCAGCTCTATGCCCAGTTTACTTTGATTTATCACTCCAGCTTTTGTTCTTTTGCAATAATGTTAGCGTGAGATAATGCTAATACATTGTCTGTCTGATTTGTTGCTGTCAGCTGAGCCAAACAAGCAGCAGGAGGCAATATGTGTTATGTGTTCTGGAAAGAACTAAATAAGACTTTAGCAACTGTGTGAGCATACATATCAAATTTAGTATAACTAAAGTATAACTTTAGTAGTGTGAAGAGGCTAATTTGCTTAGTACCATAACTATGCTGTTGTTTATTCAAGTTGAGCTGCTCAACATTCCTGATAAACGAAACAGCCTACACTGTATAAGATGTTTTGTCAGGTAACCTTAAAATGTGCTTCATGTGATTATCCTAATCACATGTTATTTATCTGAATATTTAAATGTATTGGTTTATTCAATTAAAAAAATCATCAGGTTACACCAATAGAAGTCTAAACCAGCTAAACCTACTTAACCTCGGCTTATACAGTCTCAGAGGCCAGTGAGATCAGTTAAAGACCAGCTAGATGATCTTAGACCAGCTTAAACCATAAAAACAGCTTGGACTAGTTTATATTTGGCTCACCGTAGTGAAACAGATTTCTTAATGGAAGCTCTTTTGTTTAGTAATGGTTTGGAAATGGCCTGGGCAAAAGGACAGACACCTTCAGTAATATATAAAAATGAGTAGCAGACCGTGGATCCACTAGTCTACCTGTGGCTTTCATGATTGATGAGAGAGAGAGGTGGAGAGTAGCTTCTAGAAAAGAAAAAAACATGAATTGTGGAAACACCAGATGAGAGACGATGCTGACAGTGACCAGAGAAACTGAAATCAAAGGATTGAGAGCAGCCTAGCAGGGGACAGTTAATGCTCTCTGAAAGCTTTGTCCTAATATGAAGGATTCTCATTGACATTATCAGAACCCCTCCAGTGAAAGTCCACCACCATGGACGAACAAGTTTGATTCTTCACCATTTGCTTCTGTTTAGTTCCCACTGGTTTGTGAACCATCGTTTTCTATTCATTCTATTCATCATAGTACCATCATAGTCAAGCTGAGCCATTTAATTTGATTTCTGGTGCCATTTTAATGTTAAACTGTTGACATTTTAGTTTTGAGCTTAATATAGAGTGAATTGTCTTTGCCAAAACAGCATAAAATGTTTACAATTCCTTGCAACACGAGCACATTTTCTGTTGATAAATTGTACCAGGGTAAAGTCTTGGTTCATGAATATTAATTTGCTAAGCTGACTGTACAGTCTGGAATGATTACCTAGGGACATCAGCACGAACTACTTAATATTTATGAGCACAGTTTTACCTTCATCGTTTATTTTTTCATTTTTTGGGGGGAATGTGTAACATTGAAGTTGTTTTGTAAATTTGAACTTCTTGAGTTTCATTGACTGTGCTTGTTTTTAATAACTGAAAATTGTAGTAAAATAACAAAACTTTCTTACATTTTCAGCTTTTTCAAAACCTCAAGCGACTGATGAAACCTCGAGTCATTGAATTTAAATCTCCTCTGGAACTATCAGCACAGGGTAAGAGTACCACACACACACACACACACAACTCTGCCTATACAAAAGACCAGAAAATTGTGGACGATTAAACTATATTGTATATTGATATATCCTCTCCAATCTTAGCTCATGCTATTCTATACTATACTATCTGGTGCTAATTCATCAGGCTGAGATAGACAAATAAACACTTAAATGGCACTTTGGATCACGTGTTCAGAAACCTTTGTTCCAGGTGAACTCTAACCCCAACACAGTTTTCTCATTGATTTAATGGTAATTATTCTTCAATTAAAACCTCATTATCTCTCCCACTGTTTCTGTCTCTTCACTGAACCCAGGAGGCCAGCTCACTCCCCTCCCTGCTTTTTCATCTCCCTTTGTCCCCTAAGGACCCTGCCCAGTTTGATTCACACTGTTGAGAATAATTAATGTGAATTCATAAATAATTAATAATTACTGTTTCAAATAGAGAACTGTATTTAGACCCCCCACAAACGCCTATAAATGCTTTCTAATGTAGATGTATTTTACAGAGCGTGTGGTGCAGTGCATGTGATATACTGCCTGTGATTTTATCCTCAAATATATTTAGGAGAGCTAAAAATAATTACGCTTTGCGTTTCCAGGTAAGGAGATGATCGAGATGTACTTTGACTTCCGCCTCTACCGACTGTGGAAGAGCCGCCAACACTCCAAACTTCTCGACTACGAAGACCTTCTGTGAGATTGTGGCATCTGTTTAAGCAGCCCAAGAGGCAGGTAGCTTTACTTTAAGGCCCACGCGCCATCGTTCCCTCCCAAAAGAGCCTGGGCAGAAGTGTCATGAGGTGGAGGATGGAGGATGAAGAAGATGAGGTTGAGGATGATGGTTGACGTCTGGAAGACGTTTGAGTTCTCCACCCTCAGATGTCACGAAAGGGGAAGCAGCCATTACTGTTAGGTGCTGTGTGTTCGCCCTGTCCATTTGAGAGTTACACCTCTGAGTGAAAGAGGAACATTTGGTAGATAACGCAATCTTACCTTTTAGCCTTCGTGAAGGTCTGAAAAATGTTCTTCAGTTTCTATGGGAGCAACTAAAGCTGTAAGATGGAAATTGTGCTGTTTTTGAGTAGCTGTGTTTGTTATAAACTAGCAGGGACTGTGATACGGGGTCATTTTTTACACAGAACTAGAAATTAATGTTATTCAGTATCTACAAACGCAGGTAAACCGTGGAACACATATCTGTTACATAGCCACTCTATAAAATATCTACCGTAATTAACCTTTCAGCGTAATAATATTGCACATTTTAATAAAAAAAAATAAGTACAGTAAGTTTTTTTTGTTAGGATTTTTGAGAGGGAAAACAACTCAGGTTTCATTTTTTTTAAGAAATCCCTCTGTAGACAAGATAAAGAGAGAGAATAGGATGAAAAGGAAAGAGAAACATCATTTTTTTAATCAACAGGAAGTTGTTTTCCCAGAATGATTGAGTCCGAGTAAAGATGAAACGACACTCACAATTAATGCCTCTGTCAGGGGCTTTGTGTGAGTTCTGCAGTTTTAGATTTCTATAAATATAGTTTGCATATCCGTTGTCTACAGTAATTGTGTAATCATGTGTAATGTTAAGGCATGTGTAGACATCATTGTAGATTGATACGTTTTGTCTTGTGGTGTCTTCCAACATTTAGCTTCGGTGGACCCCTTTCAAATGTTATAGTATTTTATGCCACCATTGAGTTAGATTTGAAAAATCAACTGGTTTAAATATAGGCAACAGTGGACATTGAATTTCTCTCAGATTGCTTTATGTTTGTATTGTATTTCTCTGGCTGTGTTTGGTCATACGCATTTATGTATTTAACGAGACGTCACAAGCTGTAAGCAGACTCTTTGGTATCGCAGACACAGTTTTGTGCTGTTTTCTCTGTAGGTGGACAATAACTAAATGGATCATATTTTAATACATTTCTCATAAGTCGAAGTGCAATTGTAGCTGCAATATTTCTGAATAGTAGTACTGAATGTTAGTGTGATCGCGTTTTGAATATCAAGGTTAGCTTTTCGCACTCGCGTTTCACTTTTTTAAAAATAGTATACAAGATAGTAGTTCTCATACTTCTCTAGGGAGGATCTCATACTTCTCTAGGGAGGAAAATGTTCTCTAAGCTCTAGGGTTGGTGCGTGGGTGTTTTTTGGATGCACCAGATAGACAGGGATAGATGTTAGCTGTTTTGTAATGGGCACTAGTAAATGTTCAAGTTAAAACAGCAGCAGCTGGTACAAAATTGGTCCAAGACACTACATAGACTGCTGCCAGGTATACTGTATAATGTGCAGTGTGTGCAGGGTACTTCTTGCCTGGGTAACAACAGAAGGAATAAAGCATTGCAATATTGTTTGGCAACAGGCAGAAAAGATTTCTAATATCTTGGCCTGATGTTGTGGAGTGGCTGTGCAGAATTACACATACAGCATGTGCACTTCTGTCTGTGAGTGTGGCTTTAAGGTTTGGAGATGTGGAAAAGGGCACTACGATGTAATTTGTGCATCTGTGTTTGCCTTTTGTTGAGCCATCCGAGTCTTTTCATCTTGTGCAGCCACCTAGCAAATTAAATAAAGCACAAAAGCATATCTATGTATCTGTAGGTCCACCGGCGGATTAGACTGGGTTCTGTTAAGATAAAATCAAAACAGTCCGGCTGCTTCTTTACTGAGGAAATCAAAGATTTGTTTCAAATTAGTGGATTTTGATGTGTAATACAATTTGTGTCATATTACATATGTAATACAAAAGCTTTGTATTTTGCCTTTCACGCTTATTTAAACTCTATGTTAACGTTTTTGCACTCTTTGTACGCTTAGTAACATAATAGACTGTAAAAAATATATCATATAATAGAACATAGCATTAAATTTATAAAGTTTATTATTGTGTCATTGATGAAGTGCAGGCATAGAGCCAATGGAACCATATGGAGAACCATACGGACTCTGAGGATCTGAGGAGTTCTGAGGATCATAGAGCCATCTGTATCTGTTAAAAGAACCATGACAAGTCAGGTGTGAAACATGACTTAAAGATCCCCCCCACACACACTCTTGCAATAAGACATTTCGTGTACGGCAAATGGCCTTGTTTTAATTGTACCATGTATGCACCACTAACACCTTTAAAATAACTTCATATATTAATATATTAATATTCATATATTATTCATATATTAATATTCATATTCATTAAGATGGGGGATCTTAGGAAATGACAGCCAAATATATTGGACAGAAAACTGCTGCTTAAATTTTTGGATTCAGTCTGTTTTAAAACTGCATGTCTGTGTCATTACTAACACATCCATCTTGAATTTGACAACTCTTTTGTAGCAATAGACAGTGTATAATAAGTTATATTGTTTCTAGTACAGACAGACAGTATTGCTAACACTGTTGTCTGAATCTTTGTATGCTGTTAACTTGGCTTTGCAGAGCAATGAAGGGAAACACATGAGACGTCAGTGAGCTTTGGTCAAAGGTATTTGAAGACCTCTGGCACGTTTTCTTTCACTTTTAATGTTCACTGTACAAATAATTGATGATCCCAATATGAAATGATAAAACAGTTGGTTGTGATGTTGGTATATTATTGGATTCTGAACGTTAATAATTCCTAAACTTTAATATTGATAAGATATTGAGAGACGTTTTATAAAAACACAATATTATTGTTGATGACTTTAGAACTGTAAATAGAAGTACCTCCAGGAGAGCTTTGCTTATGGCTGGACCAGGTTACACTACTTGAAAACGTTTAGTCTTTTACCTCGGCCTTTAAAAGAAGATTTTTGTTGATGTATATTCTTCTCATGCAGGAAAAGAATAAGGTGACGTCCTGCTGTTTGATGTGAAGTGCTTGATTAGATTAACTGTGGAATGATTGACAGCACCATGATTACACAGTAGGATGCTTTCGCTCTTGATGGTTTTAGGAGAAATATGTTTTTAAAAAGACTTGCAGTGTCTCTCCTAGCACTTAGTCTCTAGAAAGCCACGTGTGACTAATCACTAGTCTAAGCATTTTCAGTAGCAACGATAATCCTTTAAATAGACTGTATTACAATATCTAGAAAATGCTCTAGAGGGGCATGTACAGTTTCTTAGTCCAGCTACATTGTCAATTATTTGACACGATAGTATGTAGTTCAAATAAATGGTCAATATTTCCTGAGAACGTTAAATTGCTCATTTTGTCATGTAATAGTTTTAAATCTTCAGTATTTACAGTATCTGCAGTTGTATTCAGGAAGGTAGTTTGATGTTAAACTGTACTTTATGAAAAGGGTTGTTTTCCTTGTACAACCTTCTCACAGCAATCAACACTGGAAATGATTCCTAATCTGTTTTACAGTAAAATGTGCCCAGTTTTAAGTGCAATTTTGTCTCGAGTCGTCTTTTCTTAACCTGAACCTGATTTTAAATAAACAATATCTGTAAACCACATGTTTTATGTCACAGAATAAGAGATGCATGAGGCAAATGGCCAGTCATATCCATGAAAAAACAAAGAATATAAATATGAGTGGCATTTGCTTTTACATTTGCAGGTATATTATCTAAGTGCTTTACATCTAACCATGATAATCTCCAAATGCTATTTAAATAACACACCCATGCACATATAAGGGATGTCGGTATAATTAGCCTGTGCTGACAGTGAGGATTTGAAAAGTAAAGTTGGATGGTGTAAATGTGAGTAGTATGTTGAAATTCTTAGTAGTAAAGAACAGAAAGAATTGCATTGTGTCCCAAGTAGACAAAAAAATCACTGTACATGATCTGTCTGTCTGCCCGTCTGTCCGTCCATCCATTCATCCATATTTTGCTAGAGTCCATATAGGTTTTTTTTGGCCTGATTGTTAACATTAGGTACCAAAACTGAGATTTTAAACAATGACTAAAAAAATAAATAAAAAGAAATACTTCGCATGTTCAATTCAATTTAATTTATATAGCGCTTTTTACAATGTTACATTGCTTCAAAGCAGCTGTACATAATAACAAAGAATAGTAGTAAACACAGAACAAATGTCAGACATGTTAATGGTATTATTGCAAATAATATGTGTGGAATAAGACTAATACTATGGAAGGCCTATAGTATGTATGTATTATGCATATAATAATATTCCATAAACTGGTAAATGCTTATCACAGCTGGTGTCTGCTCATGTAATAGCGACTCTGATACATATCTAGCTGCTAAGAGGGGCATGTCACCCTCTGCCACAATTACTGTGAGTTTTACATTATTTGTCAATGTGGGTTTGAAGGTGGTTTTGGTTATCCCCCCCACTCTCTCTCTCTCTCTCTCTCTCTCGCTCGCTTCTTTTTCAGTTCCCTGTTTCCAATGGTGACCTAAAGTGTGGCAAAGGTCACACTGCCAAATCTCTTTATATAATCACAGTTTGCTCCAGTTAATTGGTGCTGTAGTGTTGGGCTTGTGAAAATGATGCTCCCGGGAGATTTGTGCTTCATTAAAAATCATGAGTCAGACGAGCCCATCAGCACCACAATGGAAAATTATTTTGTGCAATCAGGATTTATAAACATCAGGAATTAAAAATTAAAGGCATAAAATCGTCCACACATACAATGTTCTTACTCAAGAAAAAGAGAGAGATTACTATTATTGCCAGTCAAGCTGTTTGTTTCTAAGTACACAAAAAAAGTTAAATGAGTGATCTGTCCCATACAAATGAACTACAACTCCGAACTACACATCCAGCAGCTGGAGAGAAACAGAACGTGTGCTTTGGGACTCATTGGCGTTTGCCCTAAAAACACCAGGTCACAACACCACTTACTCAAAAATGCGGTACAGTGTAAAACACAATTGGGATCTGATTTAGGATCTGGAATCTGTAATTCACTGCGTCTGCCAAAACAGATTCCACCACCTGCTTCTCATATATTCACTATGACCTAAATACACTAAGTCTTAAGTTTTTGTAAAATGTAAAAATATCTGATTCTGTTTTGCGCTGCTGGTTTTCTCTTTAAATAATGCTCTGTAATGTTCAACCGCAAATGCAAGTGCAATACAGGTCAAGTCGAAAACTGCAATGGTGAGAATGAATAATTAAAAATACTGTAGTATGCACAGTGCAGTCTACAATGATCTGATTTAATGTTTTGTTCACAACAACACAGATATAACACATAGTTCTGGTCCTTTATGATTGGTGAAGTCACGTTTGAAGCTGTTGTAAATTGGTCTATAAATATACGTGTGACCTCATTACATCAGTGTGTTTGTGTTTCTTAAAAATGACATTGATGGTGGAACGAAAATATTTGTTATTAATGTTGTTACATTTTAGTTGCTGTGCGTTTATATAAGAAAACCCTGCCAGGGATGTGGATTAATCATTTTATTACAGCATTAAGCCTCCAGAAACTGTGAATTACAGTAAATTTAGAACCGCTTAGGAGGCAGTCCACCCAGCTTCTAAATTCACTATAAACCACAGAACGTTGGGGCTTATTGCTGCAATCAACCATCTCACATAAACGTGCCAAGAAAATCTAGGGCAGATGTTAAGATTCTTACCGAATAATGAGTTGCAGTGTGTTCTCCAACAAAGCCACTGTGTGTCTTCAGAAGCCTTAAAATATATGACTCATTTGTACCATGTTTATGATATTTTAATGCATATTTTCATTATGAAGCTTGACAGAAGTGCTCATTTATTTTCATTATATGAACTAAAAGTGTCCCAGAATATTCTTCAAAAATTCACCTTTTACGTTCCACGGAGGCACGTCATGAGTGAACTGCTATATTCCTTGAATGAAAATGGGTCAGCAGACAGAGTGGACATCAGATTAACGAAGCACTGTGGTCTTCTTACTTGGTTTTTCTGTAGGTGCTTATCATTACTATCAGATCCATTGCAGGCTTCTGGCCTCTACCAAGCTTTTTGATCTTTGTCAGGTGTAATCCTGGGCTTAGAATGATGCTGCTAAATTTACCTTTCATTTATCTGCCTGAATGTCCCCACACCACATAATGTCAGCACCCAGCTTACAGGGTGCTTTTGAAGGTTAATTGAATGGAACCCTTATAAAGATCTGATCAATAATCCAGGCTGTGTAAGATGCTGGTTTAGGAGCGATGTGTATACGAGGGCAGCTATGGGGAGCCATTGAATTCAATATTTTCAAACCTGCCAATGGACTGTGACCTACTGCCCTGATGGCTCCAATAAGAGGGTCACTGCATCCAAGATGAAGTTTAATGCATGCAGCCTACATGCTTGGCCATCTGACTGGCACTCATAGCAGGCAACATGGCATCATCTTTTCTAGACTGGTTATTAGGCGTGGCTGGTTGGAGCATCCTGCTGTCTGATGTGATTAAGGGAATGTTTTCTGATGGGAGAAAGGAGTTATTAGGTGCATTGCCCAAGTGCATCCATCATGATTAGGTGGAACTGAAGGAACCGAGGAACACTCCACCCCGCTCGGCTTTACTAAGTTATAATAATGCTCAGGTGCCACATGGTGATTGTGGAGGTTGGTGTATAAAACAGTGTATAAATAAAGTGTATATATATGGATCTACTGAGACATGTATTGCTGTTATGCTGTTATTGCTGCTGATGTTGATGACGTAAAAACACACTATATATATTTACATTTTTCAATCTTTGCACCTCAAGATTATAAAATTAAAGTTGGACAGAAATGCATTTATAAAGAAGATGGGGACAATCATACATTTGCTCCATAGACTTCCATTGTAAGTGCATTAGCTACAATACAAAAAGGTGCTGTTTGATCGCTCCGCGCCAGAATCACAAAAAAGTCAAAAACTCTCGCTGTCAGAGAAGAACTTTTTAAAGAGTGCTGTTTAAAAAAAGCTTATTTTTAAGTGTACTTTGCACGGCAAGTGGTTAAAATATTAATTGGCTGTCGCTGTTAATCAGACAAAAATATCAAATCAGAACGCGACCCCCTAGTTTGCGCATTTCTGTGATGCGCTTCTTCAGCGCAGTCTGACGCTGTCACGCTGATTGACCTAATTTCCATAATCAAAGTGCTGCAATGGCTTTCAGTGAGAAAGGCTGTATCCTCATTTATCTGTGGCTGCAGCCTCAGCATCAGTGCTTGCCACTTTAGGTGTTCCACTAAGCTGTTCTCTGAATTTCATAGTGCTGCACATGACCTTTAGTATGAGCTGCCTCTTCAATACACGACATACTTAACAAGCGATGCCAAACAGAAGCAAGCACTGCCTTGGTTACGATCTGTTGTGGTTTACTTCATAAACAAGACCACGACAGCAGAATCCGAGCCAAAAGGTGTGGTGTGCGTTAGGCTTCAAGGACACTGTGTTTCACTGCTGTATTTAAACGTATATACAACATTAATACAACGTCAACATGAATAATTATTAACATCCAGTATTAACTTACACTAGCGCACTCACTAACCAAAAAATGGCCTTTCAAGGCATGCTGCTCACTAGATGTAAAAAACTGATGTTGACCATGTACATGAATGAGTCATAATCAGTTGAACACAGGATGCCCCTGGCATTGGAACCAGTATGTTATGTAACTGGTATTTGAACTAAATATCACTGTTTGTACTGTTTGTGTTCCCGCAGCGCTTGTACTTCCTCTGAACCTTGTCAACCGGCGTAGGTGAAGAAACACATTCGTTGTGGTCCTGTGACACGCGCTACTTTGGTACAACACAGCGTGCGCCCTAAAGGGAACGCGCCGCAGCGAGTCCTGACCAGCCAGGACGTCTTGTACTTAACATTGTTGCGGAGCACAGCGCTGCCTCGGCAGGTGTCTGTCCTCATCTGCCCGTGGCGAATGTGAGTGACTCTGACAGAGAGCTACAGCGATCAGTGTGATAGTTTTCTTGCAGCAGGACTTTCAAGAGTTTAAAGTTTACTGAAACATCATCTTTAAATCATAAATCGTCATTTATGAAATATATTCATATAGCATGTATACCAAAAGTGGATAGCACAGCTAAGGCTTAAAGTATATAAAAAGGTTTTTATGAAACGTTTTAGGAAACGATCTGTATGTTAAAGGGTTCAAGCTGAATTATCAAAAACATTCCACTAACCAGAAGGTTTGAGGAATATCAACAAATGCCGCCTTATAAATGCTGTAAAAGATAATCCACAATCCAGTGATTTGTATAAAACTAGTCTAATCTTAAATATAAACGTGTGTGTGTGTGTGTGTGTGTGTGTGTGCTTGCAAAGAGCAGCATTTAGCATCAACAGAAGCTGTGAGTTCTGTCAGTGGTGAGTCAGCTGTCTAAAGAAGGCATATCAGCATGACACCAGTGCGTAATTGATGTGTTTGCCTTTCCAGCATATGTAAAAACATGCCAGAAAGCTTTCCCCTCATATTCTCATCAAGCCTAAACTCAAAAGTAGCCCTTCAAAGTAGTAAAAGGGTTAGCCTCCTGCTTATTCCTCTTCAATACCTAGACATCTCTTGTGAGAGCAGCAGGGGAAACTTTTCCTACAGCACAGTTACGCAAATATACAATGTAAGCAAGATATTTGTAATCCGGTTGTAATGGTAGTCAAATTCTGATGTCAATTTACCAATTTATGTATTATTAAGATCTGCACTACTTTTTTAGCCAGTAGAAAATGTGCGCAAAGCTGCAATCCATAACTTTTGCCTCTCTATCGCCATCTCTGTTTAAACCATAAAATTGCAGGAGACTATACAAACTTTATGTATGTTGAAGTCAAATGAATCAAATTGACATTTCCGTTGAAATCAGACCCAACAGCTCAAATTATAAATCATCAATTTAAGCTCACCATGTGAAATGCAGTAAGGTAGAGATCATTTTGAACAACATGTCATGTATATTTTTAATAACTTGTCGTAATTTGTTTTTAACCTAAAAAAAGTTTTAGCTTTACCTCTTTACCTATTGTTTTTTTTGGGCAATATTTACTTGAAGGCTTTTCATTTTTATTGAGCTATTGACCTGGTCAGACTTTTAAAGGATAAAAAGATTGTGAGTATATGTAACAGCTAATTTAGAACCTATAGGCCAGCTGTTGTGTCTTACAAGGAGCACACTTGGTCATATTTCAGTGGCAGGCTTTCCTTGAAGGTCAGAATAAGAGAGACTTTCACTTCTTGACCCAGACACGCCCTGTCAAAAAGGGTCTGTCTCTATGTGTCCGGTATTCATCTAGTCGACATGCCCTTTCTCAAAGAGTAGGTCTCCTGCCTCTCTTTCCCTCTCTCTCTCTTCCTCTCCGTTTCTAACTCTCTCAGCCTCAGTCTCCCTCTCTTTCTCTCTTACTCATTTCCTTTCAACAGGTTTATTCACAATATCCACTGTGCAGCTGATATGAATTTACTGCTAAGATGTAATTAGTGGATGATCCATCAAAAGTACATCAAAGCCGCCCAGCATTAATTACGGAACGCATATTCATTAGCGCTGTAGATCTTTCCCTGCTAATATCATGGATGAGGGTCAAACTGATATCCGCGTCAAAGATCTTGAGACTTGCACATATGCACTAACAACAAATGGGTTGTGATGTGTAATGCAGTAGATGACCTAATTTGGGCTGTTGAGTGATGGTCTCCACTGGTTCTCAGGTAGCTCAAGGAACCTAATTAGTCCCCATGGGTGAAGGAATCAGGGAGAGAAGACAACAAGTGTCCCTACATTTGTTCTAGGCCGTTTGGTAACAGTGCCTGAGCCTGGCTGCCAAACTCACTTTAATTAGCAGATAGGAAAAAAATGAGATGTTTGGAAATGTAAAATGTAAAAATATGTTTTGGAAATGTAAACTCTGTAGGGTTCTGCATGCCTGTAGCTTTTCCAGAGAAGGACATTTTCCAGAAATAACACAGCAGTGATTGTCTTAAAAGCAATAGGGGGAAAATAGGACTCTAGGATAGGAGAAGACCTCTGCTGTTTTCTGCTGGCTGGCTGAGCTTCACGAGTCATTCCTTCGATGACACATTGTTTCTTCCCTAGAGAACCATGAGGGTTTGCTGGCAGCTGGTATTTTATTTTATAGATTCAATCTGATGTGTAATGGAACTGGTAATCCATCATTGATTTCAGATCATTTCTGATAATGTAGCTCACCGAAGCCTTTCATTATAGCACGTGAATTCTTCAGAGTTAGATATCGTGCCTGCTGCTGTATTTTATCTTGACCTTTCTTGTTAAATGTTGCTTGTTTTTAATATCACCCCTTTCTCTTCCTATGCTATACACTTTTCATGCTACTTGTGTTTTTCCAGAATTGACATAAACATTGATATTTGACATCAACATATGACATTTTGTCATAAACATAATTGAACATATGTTCATCAACATGACCATTATATTACGGGCAACAAAAGTCATTTTTAATGGCTAGATATAGTAGAGACAGATTCTTAAGGGAACAATCAAATTTTTTACAGTTTGTCCTAGTTCTTTGTTGGTCTCTGTTTTTTCTGTGTGTGTGCTTAGGTTTCATCTGTAAGTCTCCTGGATGATTAAAGCATTGTGGTAAAGATCTCATTCTGCTCTACAGCTGATTTCTCAACAAACACACACACACTCAAGCAAATGCAATCCACCTCCCTTTCTCTCTCCGTCTCATTGCTTTCACATGCACGTGAGTCAAACATGTAGCTCACGTTACCTCAGTTTCGCTGTTGTTATTTTATCATCTTTGCGCTGTACTCATCTTCTCCTGGACATTTTCACCCTCTCAGATCTCGCTTCTGGCCTCAGGCTGAGTTTCTTCATCATTGTTTTTGTTATTTACCGCTCTCCTATCTGTTGTCATTATCTTTCCCTCCACCTGGTTTCTGCTCAGCTCAAAGCTGCAGAATCTCTCACTGAGAGCACAGTATATAGATGCAATAAAGAGCACTGCTGTTTCTGTACTGTTCTCCATCATGCAGCTGTTTCAGTTGCTAATGTCTGTTTTTCTGTATCCTTTATTCAAATTCCCATTAGCTTCATGACATTTTACAGCTACAATTTAAGCGACTTGCAATATCTGTGTTTCCTGGGAATGAAACCCACAACCTTTGCACTACCTTTGCTAACATAATGCTGTACCAGTTGAGCAACGGAAATGCTACAGCTACAGCTAATATAACAATATAACAATAGCTGACATTGTAAAAACAAACCTGCTGCAGTCAAATCACCAAAACATTTTTTAAGACATCAAACATCAAATTTCAGACACTCTATAGTGAATGTTGGAAATTATACATAGAACAACTGATAAAACACATTGATAAAACAGCCATCACTGATTAAGTATAACCATTGACCTACTTAGTGATAAATATATACAGTCTTTCTCAATATAGACTCATAAATCACTATAGCTCTAGGATGGGTATTAATTTTGTCGTTTCTTTATTTGCATATACTCCAATTAGTAAGCAATGGAGAGAAACGGCAGTGCTTAATACAAATCGTATCTTATTTCTTATTCAAATAAATGTTTGAGCCGATGTCCTTGTAAAGCAGCTGTTCTCTGATGCTAAGTATGATTTTGATATTAAAAGCATAACTAAAACACCAGACCAACCGTTTTATCAGCTGTCAACCTTTTAAAGAAATGAAAGAATTGGGCAGTGTAACCCTCTCTCTGTCTCTCTCTCTCTCTCTGAGGGCACTGGGTATTTTAACACCAGCTTTAGCCTGCTGCTTCCTCCGCTAATTTACAAGAGCCACTACAGAGACAGAACCCTCATGATTTTGTGTTGACACATTTCTGTGTGCTTCCTCTGACCCTTCTTCACCTTGATCTAGCACATCTTCCTTGTACAGCCTGTTTTTTGGGCACTACTGTTTATTTGCTTTCCATTGACCCAGTTATGTGCTCTCTTGTACAAGGGTGCCATTTTGAGCCAGGGCTCATTGCATGAGAAGTGATTATGAAAGTTGGCATTATTTAAGAAACTCAGTTTACCTGGCACAATTAACCTTATGCTTCTACTGCCCTCAGTAATAAGAATAAATGGAGTATTGTTTAAAATAATTTGTTTTACGTTTATACACTTTGTAATTCATCACGGGCAGCTTTTTTTAAAATAATGATCAAATAATGGAGAAGAAAACTGGTCATTTATCCAGATGCCCAGTGTAGTCCAGAGAATATTCAGCATTTTAAAGAGTCAGTTCAGGCTGCAGTGGTGTAGTGATGCTCTGCATTTCCAGTAAAGTATGCCAATAATCTACTGCATCCTCCACAGTCTAGCACTCATAACCAGCCTGACAAAATGAAATCTGTGTTATTCACATTGTTCTCAGAACAGGTTTTGGGGCATGTTTAAACTGTTGCTTGATTTGCATAATTTCATTCCTAAATTGTTTGCTAAAAACTATAAACAGCGAATGCAAGTAAATTAAATAGTAAATGCAATTAATTCTTAGTCAATTTCCTACTTGTCTGCTTGGAAATTAAGATTGGACAAGTTTCTTAAAAGGCTTGCTAAATTATTGCTAACTAATAACCCAATTTATTTTTTTAACTTTGTTAATAATTTCTTTTCCACTTTGCTCACATTTTACTCCAAACCCTTTTGACTGGACCTGTGGTGATCAGATAACAAACTGGCCCGTCACTAAGACCAGCATAGTATGCTGTTTCTTGCCAGCTCTGATCTATCCTCAAACACCTGCTATCGGCAGAGCCATAAATCCACTGTCATCTCAGCACTTCAATTATAGTAAACAACAGTAATGTACAGCCCCATTTACTCCCACATACAGCACCAGAAAAGCTTCCCGGAACACAAATTACCGTTTGCAGAGATTTTGCGATACATCAAGACTTCCACTTTATGTGGTCAGCAAAATAGAGGTCAATTTTTTAAGTGATCAAATTAATGGGCTCTTCTCCCAAGGACACGACATACATCATTACACAATTAAGTAAGTGGGATGCTTTCTGAACAGAAGAGCACTGCAATGTGAAATGTATTGGTAATGGAGTTGAAAAGTGGGTTGCACCTTGGCTAGTCTTGTGTAAACCGACTTTTTACTACGGCATAAAGTAGAATCCACATTGCAGCTTACGTTGGCCAAAAATCCTACTTGGACATGAAGAAAGTATCTGACTTGTGAACTGACCAATGTTATTATTTTTTTTTTATGTACAGGTTAAGAACTAGATTGTACCTCAAATATAGTCTGGTGTGGAAAAACTTTTCAGACACGTCTGTCTCTATGAACAGAAAATGCTGCAAATGTATAGAGACTTAACCGGAATTTAAATGACCAACTACTTAATACTGACACAGAATAATAAACAGCTCTGCTCCTGAAAATCTACAACGTGCCTCAAACAAATCTCTAAATGTCTTTCAGGAATATTTAATTCTAGGTTACTAACCTAAAAAAAGGTTGCCAGATCCAGGGATTGATTCCTCATCGTTGGTTTCATGGTGGACTAAAGAAATAAAACTGATTTAAAATGGAGAAAGTTCTTCACAGTTTTGTGTATTATATGCATCGTGATGTGTAGTGAACGGTCTGTAGGCCTACAGACTACACTGGACTACAGGCCTACAGACAACAGACTACACTGGACTACAGACCTACAGACAACACTGGACTACAGGCCTACAGACTACACTGTTGCCGATCAATGATGCTGTATGAATTTGAACATGTTTATAACCCTAATAAACATATACTGCATTTCTTATTAGGATAAACAGTTCCATAAATCCCTGTTAAAACTCTTATTACCTGTAACTTAATGGAGCATGATTATTCCGTTTACCTATTAAATAGAAAGATTTAGAAGTTGCTGACCAGAGTTTTAGTCATATTTCACAAAAAGGCACTAACATAAAGGGCCACTGACTACCCTTACCTCATATACTGTATACTGTATGTGCCTAGTATGTCTGGTAAACTCCCCTACAGTTGCTGGTTCCGTGTGACCTGTCCTTGTAGCCACTCCTCTGTTCTACATTTAATACCCCATTAGCCACATACATTGCTGATATTCTGCTGAGAATATTATTACTTTGCTGAAGCAGTAATACTCAGTGGTGCACAAAAAGCACATTTTTGAGACACTATAAATCATTTGAAGTGTATATTTCCTGTGAGCTACAATCTATACTCTGTGCTGCCCTAAATAGATGTTTATTCTATATGTTTACGTCATTAGGCACTGGACTTACTCTTGCATTATGTCAATTTGTTTATGTGATGTTACATGTAGAATGTTTTGTTGTTATATTATAACTGATTTGTGTCATTTATAGCAGGACAGCTGATATTTGAAAAGTATCAATCGGCAGTCTGTGGAAAACACAGAACCACACAGAAGATCCAGTGTCTTCTATGATGTGTGTGTTTGTGGTGCAGGTTGTATGAATATTAGAGTTCTATTAATTTCTGGTGAACACACAACATTAAACCTGATGGCTTATGAGCAGCCAGACATGAAGGTGCAGAGGTGTCATATGCATTGAGTGGTTTTGATTATTGCTTTAATTTCCACAAGGTCTCACAACATTTTTAAGCAAGCCTGTGTAATTCATAGAAAAGATTTGCATATTTCTCCTGAGGCATGAGGATTATGAGATTCATAATTCATAATGCGCGGATGAGCAAAACAAAGGCTATTATTGTTAATTGTAGATGCATTGATGAAGGATCTGGGCTGAAGCTGTATCACAGTTGCGTCTGTTTCTGTCCCAGGTCCCTACTTAACCCATTTGAGACTATCCATATATTTAGTGTACTGTAGATTGGAAGTGTACATTAAAAGTATTCAGTCCAGAACAAGTATTTAATGAACGACAGATAACTAATAATGTAATGCAATGAAACAAAACATTTTAATCTGAGAGATATAGAAATAGATATAGAGGTATAGAAAGGTTGGTGAGCAAGGCATTGTGAATATTAAAAGACACTGCCATCTAATGGAGAATTTGTGTTACCAACGTGCTGGTAAAGACTGGTAAAAAAAAGGCAACCAGCCTTTGTAAATTTGTATAAAAAAATATCAAATTATTTATTATTTTTGTATGTATTTGATAATGTAACAGTTACGTTTTGGAGACCCATAACCTCACAGGAGCATCATCTTTCTGATTTAAACAATATCTGGATACATCTGGATGGACGTTACCTTCACTCAGGATGGTTCTGAATGTGATGGATACAGCAGTTCAGTTCCACAGGTCTGATCCAGTTTTCTGTAGAAACTCACACTCAGATAAACGGACTTCTGCAGAGGCACAGCTACATTAACACAAGATGGACACTCAAAAAACAGTCAATTACATTTAACCCATTGTGATCATATACTGTTAATAATGATATATTAATCACCCCGACAGCACCTTAAACCCTAACACAGCATTATATACAACAGTGCTGTAATGCTGAATAAAACATCAAGCTACTAAACACATACCTTTGATCTGTACAGCAACAGACTGTTGCTATGTCTTAAGGGCCCCACCCGACTCCTGAACTAGCTATTCATTCAGTGTTTTGGAGAGAAACGCAGGCTGTTGTGCGAACATTATTTTGTTGACGAGCATTTCGTATGTTTTCTTGTCAAGTGACAACACACTCAATGAATCTCGAGATAGAAACAAAAATGGTGAAATGGCTTTTTTTTCCAAAAATACACCTTGTAACTGTCTTCTAAAGATGTACACAAGATATTGGCATCCAAAAATAATCTACACAAAACTACAATGTTGTTAAACATAATGCAGATAAAGTTTGTGGTTGTTTTAAGTCTGTCACCCGAGTTAAATTAATAACATCACATACACCATTGGGTGTCTAAAGAGTCCACATTGTACAGAAAGTTGCCAGGTAACCAGACATAAAAGCAACCAAAGTTCAATGATTTGGGCCAGTATTAACACAAAAGATCTGTATTGTACTTCAGCATGAAGGTTGAAAGGAACGATCCAACTTTGAAACAGTGCAGTAGGAAATCTTTTAAGAGCTTCTTATATTGACACAAATGATTTAGTTACTAGTTTAATGTTTTGTACTAGTTTAAAGAAGATAAATCCAATGGTTTTGCATTGCATTTGCATTCATTTTATTTGAAAAATAAACACCGTTCAAATACATTTCTTTCATCTTTATATAATGTATTACAAACACTACAAACCACGGAAAGATTTCCACTATACAGACATCGGGTGTGTGTTCCCGCGACAGTGAGGTTAGACATACTGTATTTCCATGAGATTCTAGCACTTCTGAGGCACAGAAAATAGATTTTGTTAATGTTCAAGAGGCAAATTCACAAAGGCATCTAAAGCATAATTAAAAACTGAAACAACAGCTGTTTTCTGAACTTATATGTACATTTTAATAAAAATAAAAACAATAAAAATAAATTAACGGTGGAAAGTAATTATGTGGAGTATTAGGTGACTTCGATACTCATGTGCTTGTTTGCTATGCTTTATGCACCATCATCCAGCTGGATGGTACATATTATCTGACTACGAATTTCATGCAACTGCGGCCCATATTACTGTAGTATGTTGAAAGACCAGGAAATGTTGTTGACAATTATATAATTACTTCAAAACTTAAAACACATGACAAATACGCACACTAAAATAATGAAGCATGTGTTTAGAACTTCGTTAGAGCTTTGATTGGATGTTGCAAAGAGGATTAAAATGTTCACCAAACACAGTATAAATTAAAGCACTCCAATAACTGCTGGTGAGAGTTACAGTAACACACAAGCCCACAGAAGGCAGAAAATGGGGCTCCAGGGAGAGTCCACAAAGTGCATGACCTCAGCTTACAGTGGAAGCAAAAACCACAACTAAGAACTTGCTTCTATATAAACTGCTTAATATTAAAGAAAAGACTCTCCTGGCTTTTTTAAAAAACGTTTGTCCCTTTTTAAAAAAACAGGTAATACAAATGAATTTGTGCATTTTGAGACAAAGGGTGTTTAGTACCAAAATACTTCTTTTTCTCATGTACAATTTAAATAAAACTAGTAATATATACCGTATTTTTACTGAAGCCTTGGAAATCTCTGAAAAAAATCATATGGTTATTTGAAACCATTTAAATCACAAGTTTTGTGACCCTAAAATTAAAAATAAATAAAAAACTTCAATTTATGGATAGAAAACAATATATAACATGCTTTCCTGAAAGTCTGTAGCTTGAAAATGCCGACACAGCAAACCTGATACAACAATTGTGTTTATAATTACATACTGTATAATGTATACTGTATGCAGTTCACATTATACAGCTGTCGCAAGTTAAACTGGAATGATAGAAGCTCACAAAGCTTCGTGATCTTTATCATTTCTGTGATCTTTTCCTTAAACTGCTCTTTTGCGATGCAGACAGCTCAGTAATATATCTTTAGCTCAGCTGTGTTTGTCACTGACTGTGTACAGAACTCCAGCTGTTGGTCTCCGCCGCAAGGGCTGATGGGATACTGGAGCACCTGCTGCAGCTCAGCCTGTGGTGAGATCAGCATGAGCAGACTCCAGAGCTTCAGCGATTTCACCTAACTCCTCCTGAAGCTCTGCGAAGGAGGGTCTTCTGAAAGCCTCCATCTTAAAGTTTCAGAGAGCAAGTCAATGATAAAACATCCATCTAGGAACTGAGTTTCATGGGTTGAAAAAATATATGTCCTTTTATATTCACATTCTCAGTGGGCCACTTACCAGACAACAGCTGGCTGCCAGCTCCACAAGATGCGGAGGACACCCACTGACCATTTTGCTGAATGCTGACACATCCAAGCCATAGTCCTGCAACACACATTCATACAGGGACAGCAGTTTACGAGAAGGAAAACAACGCTTTCGACAAGTTCGGATGTTGGGTTTTGTATTTCCTGGCAAATAACGTCATGCATGTTATTTATAATCACCTGAGTTCTTGGAAGGATTTCTGGGTCTGCTGGGATCCGAGCCAGAATTTCACACAAAACAATTCCAAAAGAGAACACATCCACCTAGCATTACATAAAGCAAAATGAGGAATAGAAACTTGAGACCGAAGCATAAACAGAGATCAATTTTGTCCAAATAGAGATCAATTTTGGGTCACCACCTTGCGATCATAGGGCTCCCCACGCAACATCTCAGGGGCCATCCAGAAGGCGGAGCCCACAAGTGAAAGCTTTCTATCTTTTGCAGGAAGTTCTACCACCTCTCTAGCCAAACCAAAATCGGCCACCAGCGCCTCTCTGCCTCTGGCTGTCACCCTTATCAGACAATTCTGTGTGAAGTAAAACACAAACCTATGTGTTTATTATTTTGTCCCATTATACCATTAGTGTTTGTTTAGTGTCATTTTAAACATGTAGTAAATTAAATTATTTATAATTGCTTACTTATTAACATAACTTTTATTTAATTAAAGTTATATCTCAAGCTGCTCCTTTTGCTGTAATAAGTATACTGTATAGCTTGATATTATCAAAATAAATAATGAAATTAGTTCACATCATTAAGACACCTTTTGGAAAAAAAAATTAAAAACCATAAACTTCACGTAACAAAAATAGAGCAAAAACAGTATACAAGAAGCATGCATGCATATTTGAGACGGAAGGGGGCGACAAAAACATACAAGAAAAACTGCACTTGTCACAGTCTCCCACAAGAACAGTATTTTGTAGCGTCACGTAAATTTACATACGGTACAATTTGAACGAGCTGTCTAGTAGCAATCAAACTAACTAAACAAACACAAATGCAAGAAAAGTTTGAAGCCAAGTTGAATATATAAAATATATAAAGATAAATGATAGAAATACAAACAATGACTGTCGTATATCTATAGCAGAGCTAGTATCTGTAATGTGACTTCGGAGAAAATGTGCCTGGTGGCTGCAGAACTTTCATGTCTAGGCAAATTAAGTTTCTTGTCATCATTGTCTATCTGATGAATTATTTAGGTGAGCCTGTACCTTGTCTTAGGGTCTGCATGACCCACAGTTCTTACATCCCTAACACTCCTGGAGTACAACATACCTTTCTCTTAATTTGAATGGTCTCTACTGCTCATATGTCACGGCTGACCATAATTTAACATGAAAATCATTTTGGAGCAAATCATTGTGGGTGTAATGAAGAAAATAATGGCCCTGAGAAAAGGCAACTGAGGAATTGAGAATGACCAGATGGAGGATGCCAGGTACAACCGAGACGTTACATAAGACCAGTGGGATGTGTGGAGCAAAAAGTGCTGATGGATAAAAACGGTGAATTGCGCATCTGGTTTAAATTAGAATCCAGACCACAGTTAAGCCTCAGTCCCCAAAAACAGTGACCTGTGATTATGGAACCAAGATGACTCAAAACACAGCCCAGAGCCCAAATTTAGAACAGTAGCTCATATATATGGTGAGTGTTGCAGGAGCCTCTGGCTGGGGGGTTTGGATGAAGGGCTGCAGTTTGCCAAATTCAACATAAATATTATAATCAGAAACAAATGGGACAGAAATAAAAGACAAAAAACAGTTTGATAAAGATTCAAAAAATATGTATGCTTTATTGTTGTGCCTGTACTTTAAACCTTGTCCCGGTTACCATGATCACAAACACAACACGGGCACTGCAACCAAAAGCACCACTGATTTCTGTTTTCATGGAAACATATATACAATGAAGTTCCGAGAGGAATGTTAATATGTTGTATATATGTTAGATATTAAACATATTAAACTCCTTGCAATTTGTTTGACCTTGTATAACATGAGAATGTTTTAGATCCAGCAAAGGTTCCATGTCGTATCCTTTTGCTCTTTTCTGGCTAATGCTAACAAATTCAACTTTAATAGCCTTTTTTCTGACACAACTTCTCATAGCCATTCAACGCAGTGGAAACCCATCAACTACCAGTGACCAATGCGCTAGACATCACAGTTGTGTATGATAATTGCGCGTTTGGCATTTTATTTTCTCATTGTTCATATCTGAATGGATGACAAATGGGCTGTGACATAGAGACAAGGCCGGAGTAAACACAAAAAGATGAGTGGGGGCTAGTCTACGAACGGTTTGTGCATTTTGTATTTTCAAATGAGATGAGAAGACTTGGGGAGAGTGTGAGAGAGGGAGAGTTTATTATCATCACAATGGAGTGACCTCGCTGCCTCGCCCCTCAGCCCAGGTTTAGTAAGCACTTGGGTGAATCCTGGCAACCAATGACACTTACAAACACACACGCGCGCAAACACACACACGCACACACACACACACACACACACACAAACCTCAGGGAGAATTCTGGGTAAAAACTAGACACGGGTGCTTTACAACTATTCTCTGATGATTTCTTACAGAATCTCTGTGTAAAGCATTAAAAAACTTCTCCAAGTTTTTTATTTTATTGCTTGTGGGTGTGTGATTGAATGGGGAATGCTGCTGTACCTTAGAGTTGAGATCTCTGTGGTAGATGTTTTTGTAGTGCAGATAAATCATCCCTCTGGTGATGTCAGAGGCCAGGTCCACTTTCTCTCTCCAGCACAGAGGAACATCTTTCTTGGCCAACAGCTCCTCTAAACATCCTCCACTAACGTACTATCCGGAGAAATACAGACAGTTAGCAGTAAAGTTTCACTTTTATTATCATTATCATGTGCCTCACATCTATGTTACATTTATGATAATGAAACAGACTAATCCAGTCTTCTCATTTGATTAGCACAGCAGCATTTAATGTGTGTGTTTATTTAGTATAACGGCACTGAGAAGCTTTACTGTTTGTATCACTCTGTTTTTGCTGCATTCCAGACCAGATTGCAAAACATTTTGAACAGGTATATTTAACGAAATAATGTATGAAGTAATTTGCCAAAATTTGTCTGAAAACATAAATGGCCGTTCTTTAAAAGCATTATCATATCAATACGCTCTGTTGTATTTATTCTGTTGATATTGCAGAAGTAAAATGTAACGACTAAAATAAACACATACGAAACAGTCACAGGAAGAAATTCTGCTCACCTCCAGAATTGGGTACAACTTGTCCTCTTTCACACAAATACCCAAATACCTGGAAACAGAGATGAGAGGAACAGCCACGAGCTTTCAGTATGAGTACGAGAAAAGATAGTAACAAAAAAAACACATTTGACAAAAATGCATCAATTACATTTGTGTACAAAATTAATTTCAAGCATTAACCAGACACCCTAATTAAAGAAGTCACAAAAAACAAATTCAAACAACAACTTCACTCATAGTATATATACACTACATTCATATAAAAAATTAAAGTGTGGAATGCTTTGAAAACAGATGTAACATCTGTTATTTAGTCACACTTGTGTGTAAATGGAAAGTTAAAACATACATACATACATACATACATACATACACACACATACACACACACACACACAGTGGCGGTTTCTACATTGAATTGCGCCCCGGGCGAGACTCCCTCCCGGCGCCCCCCGACCACCTTGCATATATATATATAAGAGAACTATAGTAAGCAGTAAATGTGCGTTAATGTAATATATCACAGTCATGGTGATCCACATGGTTTCATTTACATTCATCAGTTCTGTCCAAAGGTCAGTGTGACTGTAATCTGTAAAGGGGTGATGAAAGTTGGCAGGTAACTGGATAGATGATAGATTACAGCTGCACACAGACCTTTAAATGTGGCTTTGTGCTTTCATAATGCATTGGAAGGAAGCCATTCTGAGATTACTTAGACAAATACACGCATGGTGTTAGATTAACAGTGATATAAGCCTGTGTGCTGGACAGAGCTTGACGTGATTGGCTGCGCGTGGTTATCTACAGGACAACCTGTAACAGTCAATGGTCTTGGCTGTAATCATTCAAATCTTTCATTGTATATTTTGTGGTGTTAATGAACTCAATAAACTAACAACACGGGTCATCAGCACACAAGAACAGAAATGAATGAGTGTGAAGTACATGACATCTACCGACATTTACATTTAGGCATTTGGAAGACGCTTTTATGCAAATACATTCAAAATTCAAATTCAGTTAAATAAAAATGACAATTTTAGTGTTTAGTATGACTTCCAAAAGATTTTAAGACCATGCGAAACAAATGTTAGTGTATCCAAGCTTTGAATGTGTATATCTACATCTAATCTATCAATACTACATCTATAATCTACACTTATACTAATATATGTACAAAATATAGCATATATGTGTGCATAACTTGACTGGAAAGTGTAAATAATAGGCCCAAACAACAATAAGTTGTTTCAATGGTAGAGCTGTATGGTGGGTTACCTCACTATGTTTGGGTGAGAGAGTTTCTGCAGAAGGCTAATTTCTCGTACAATGCTGTCCTGGTCCACATCGTTCTTGTAGATCTTCACTACCATCACTTTTCGTGTGGTATTGTGATTCACCTGAAAATGTTAATATATTACAAAAGAAAGGAAATACAAACAAAGGAAAGCGTTATTAAGACGTTTGTTTGTTTCCATAACGCAGTCACAGACAAACACGTTTATATACAGGAAGTGACATAAGTGATGGGATGGTTTGGTCTCTATTAGCTACGTAATCATTTGTTATGTAATTTACACAGCACACATATATCAGGAAACCATTACTGGGTTTGGTGAACTCATGCATGAGGGCCACCTCATACTAGGTGACTATGTTCCATATAGAAAGACTTCAGTTATACAGTATATATACATACTATACAACACAGACTGCAGAGAACCTCTGCACCACACCAGCATCATGACAATGTAAAGGTGATTGTTATTTAAAGCAGATTTATTTAATCATGTCTCTATACTTTTCTTAAAGAGAAAGTCTTACATAATGATGTTTATGTATTTAATTAATGCATAATGCATAGATATTTCAGGTGTATGTATTACCTTGTAAACCTTTGAGAAGAAGCCACTGCCAATCAGCTCATGAGTGAAGTTTTCCCAGAATTCTAGTTTGCGGACAGCTGTGCGTAGCTTCTGCCAGCGATCCACATGGCAGTATGTATCGGAGGACTCGCTATAAAGGGTCGGGCTGGTGGGCTCCGACGAAACGTCCACCTCACACATCCTGGAGATCTCCCCTAGCAACCAAACACACACACACACACACACACACACACACACAGAACCATTACTAGTTAAATTAAACACTTACGTAACTAATATGATAAGACCAATAAGATGAATGAGTCCATGAGAAATGCTCAAAATTACAAACAAAAAATGTAATGTGTTAAAATGTGATGGTAAGATCAACAAGTGAAAGAGAAACATTTTTAACTTTGAATCAATTCTTTGTAAAGTGTAAATACAATATTGTATTGTATGCCCCTCATACAATATTGATCAAGAACAAAGCTTTAATTACCAAAGATATGAAACACAAGACTACAATTCACTGCTGGGAATCATTCAAACATGTAGAATGCAATCATGGGCCAGAAGATGAGTAAATGGTGACAAAATGTTGAAAATTTTTGGCTTTCACAACAATGTACTTGTATATAGAGCGGGTGGTCTGAAATCTAAACCCACACAGGATATTGCTGACATGAAATGTTTTTACACATAACTGTTCTTTGCTCAGCTAACTGAAAGACAACCACGAAAAAACACTTTTGAAAAACATAATGTCTTATGAAACTATCATTCTGTAATTTTATATAGTTTATTCTATATAAATGAATTTTATATAATATTATATAATGTAAAAAGATAAAAGGATCAGATGCTAGACACTATTTTTTATTATTTTTGCTATTTCTTTTTCTTGGGCTTCAAAAATGCATTTTTGTTCCACTGAAGAGAGACAGTCATACAGGTTTGAAACAATGACACAATTTTCACTATTTAGTAAAGCATTCCTTTAATTCAGATGTAATTTTAGCACTGGGGAGACGCGGGGAAAAAAGCAGGCCGTTGAAATCAATGGGGACGGTTGTTACACCCCGATGATCCTGCCAGGGAACAGCACTGAGTGACACGCTTACACAAGCCACTGAGAGGGAATCATCTAGAGGCATTCATCACAGGCACAGCGCATACACGGCCTTTGTGTTTCCTGCGCTAGACGCGCATTCACAGCCCTTTCAGTTTCACAAAAGCAGAAAAAGCTTACAGTGCAATCTATACCCATGCATCTCTCTGTATGTTCGGTTTAGTTTCTACTTCATTTCCGTATTTAATTCCAAAAAGATGAATAAAAGATACTATTTTCAACTGTATTTAACTGTATTTTCATCTAAAAGCCTTGCTTACCGAGTAATACAAATTTTCAGTTTCATTGAATTTGTGGAATAAAACGGTTTATCGAAACGCACATAATATCTACACTAAATACAGGAGCCTGTCGAACTTGGGTTTGTAGCACGTTCCGAGACAACAAAAGACTTACTGTGAAAGACATAATATTGCACGCAGGTGTAAGTTTGTCCGTTTTCCTACCACAGACTGACTTACGAGAAAAACTGCCAGTAAGTTGACGTCTCAGACAGAGATCAAGCACACAGGCCGATATAGCTGTAGACAAAGATCACACTAGTTAACAGTGTAGTGATATAATTCACAACTGGAAGTGGACTCAAGATCTCATGACTCTGAGGAAACAGATGCTATCGAAGTGGCAACTGACGCCTGGCACTGTGGAGGAAAACAACGCTTTCTAAAACATGAGGGTCAAAGGTAGACGTTTACTCAAAGTTTACACAGTGCAACACGCGTCACAATGTGCTGTCATGGGGCACACAAACCTGACTTCACATGTACACTAGGAAGTCGACCCTCAATCTGGACGTTTCCAGGAAGACTGACGCTTCGGCATGTAGAATGAACGTGTCAAATTAGAAAGAAAACGTCATTTTAAACCAGAAATTGATCTAACTGCAAAATCGTAAACTGTTGGAAAAATCTAACTAAATAAATGCTTGAATACTTAAAGTTAACTAAAAAACACTGCTTCAGACATGGATGTAATGGCTTATTTATCACAGATGCAGTCACTCTAACATAAATACCAGAACAGGAAGTGTGTAATGTGCCTTTAAATTTGACAGGGCAGAAATTGACATCATGTCAGTATATCCCTTTCCATGTACTTAGATTTCCGAAGTGGTCAGATGTCTAAAAGAAACACAGAACAACTTCATTCGCTCTAAATGTTACGGGTTATTAAGAGGACAGAATGTACAAAAAACCCTTTCAAACACTGGTTATTTTTGTCTTGTTTTGTGAAAGCTGCTCAAAGTAGCAATACAATATTTACTAGATGTAGATCTTTGGATTTCTTTTTCAAAAAACAACAAAATTGCTAATAAAAGAGAGTGCAGTACAACTAAATGAAACAAGGTTGCACAATCGGGTTATACTAAACTGCTTGAACTGGCACCATTATACAAATTCACACAGTACATGCCATGATTTGTTTGGAGGGGATTAATTTTATCCTCATCATCACAGGTTCTCTCTCACTCCACACAGAGAAACAGAACATTCACATCGGTCCTTGAGCTGCAAGGATTGGTGTGAACTGCAGGGGCTGCGAGTCTATTCCAGACTGCATCTGTTGGGAGAGCAGCTCTGGCACCAGCCCAGAGATCTCCCCCTCAAATTCTCTCCCACTCTCTCTCTCTCTCTCTATTTCTCTACACAAAACAACATTCAGCACAGCGGCCATTGTGGCATTCCGAACAACAAAATACCAAAAGTCTGATGTTACTTGTGTCCTTTCAATTCTGCCTTTCTTTCCTAGAACTTTGGGAAGCGTCGATTCCTTCGTGTTTAAAAGCAACACATGATCCGATCAGACTTTCATCTGCACCAACTCAATTTTTTAAACAATTTAAGTGTAATAATGGCAGTTTGTTAGGAAAATCAATGTAAATGAAGCAGGAGAAATTTAGCTTCCAGCAGCTTAAACTAGAATAACCAAAAAAATCATAAAACTGTGGTGCCGTGCCTGAATGTCACGGTATGATAAAGTATAGAAAAGCTTGTTTTTAAGTTAAAAATAAACATAACAACACAAAATAAACAAAAAGGACAGATTTAATTCTTTCACTAAACCCATTCTTTAAATCGGGTAAATAACTTACTCCCTAAATAACATCCTAAAACCTATTATATCTGCAATCAATGCTATTTGGATTTTAAACAGCTCATCCTGATGTTACATTAAGTTTGCATGCGAGCAGCACATATATCTTATCAGAAAGATCCAATCTTTTATCGAATACTTCTTGTGAACTAATGCAATTGGACTTCGAGCTCATCTCAAAGTTTGATCAACATAAACATCATGCGCTTCCTCAACTTCATCTTATCATCTGCGGAACGGCTCATATTGCCAATCTACCCTCAACATGTACTTGTCATTATAATAACCCATTTTTCTGCTTCACAGTAAATACATTTACACTATGCTGGTGAAACAGCAGAAAGACAAATAAGTCGGTCTACATTACGTGGAAAGAGGAAGCACTTTTAAGAATACTGTACGACCACAAGCACTTCTTAACATCTAGAAAACTACTGTAGGACAGTCTATAAAGTCTATGTCTTGACCTTGTCAACAAACAGAAAAGACGGTACAGCTGTTTTGCCCAAAGAATGTACAATGATATGATATATAAATAGGAAACCATGGGAAGATCAAGATTAGTCCATTAGATTTAGAAATAAATGAATCTATTCCTAAGTTATGTTTGCTCCTGGGCTGTTTTAAATTAGAGAGACAGAACTGGGCTGTGCACTTTTTGGAAGGAGATGGAGGGAGGAAAAGATATGCTTTCCTGTGTCACGGCAGAGGGCAGGGAGGACCTCAATTATGTCAACACCAGGGCACAAACCCTTAAGAACGGAAAACTGTAGTCTACTATTCATAAAAGATGAACGACAACTATACCAAAGACAGTAAGCATATTTTAAAATATGTAGTATAATTAGGCAAATCGCACTATAGGTGTACTATAAACATTACATAACAGATTAAACATAAAAACTGTGAGCACACATGCTTGTGCCACGCCCACATCCACCCCTGTGCCCCATCAGGAATTGGAGTCCAGCCATCCACCTGCATCCCATGATTGCATCCCTTCTATGTCCATATGGTAATGAATTCTATTTTATTAAGCACACCCATCATTTATAGGATATTACAATAATTTGATTTTATTAAACAAACTGACACTTGCATTTTACATTTTTGCATTTAGCAGATGCTTTAATCCAAAGTGGCTTACAATGCATTCAAGGTACACAATTTATCAATACATGTGTTCCTTGGAATCAAACCCATGACCTTTGTGCTGCTAATGCAATGCCCTGTGTTGTACTCCTGTGTAACTTAACTGGTAGAGCATTGGGTTAGCAGCGCATAAGGTTGTGGGTTCAATTGCCAGGGAATAAAAGCATCTGCCAAATGTATGAATGTAAATGTACCATCTGGGCTACGGGAACACATTGAGCAACTACAGGACTTAAGTAACATAACCATTAATGCTACGATACAATTTATGTGCAGGGCTTTTTTCTGTAGCTCAGTGGTTAGAGCATGGCGTTAACAACACCAAGGTCATGGGTTTGATCCCAGGGAATTGCACATACTCAGAAACAATGTATAGTATAATACATTGTAAGTCGCTTTGGATAAAAATGTCTGCCAAATGCATAAATGTAAATATGTCCGAACAGTCTTGGTTCCTCCCAAAGCTACTTTTTCATCTACTTACATTTTTGTACAAAAAAAAAGGACAGAAACTGTGAAGACATCTGTCCCCTGTGAGTCATAAAAACATTCTGTGCCAATATACGCTGGAAACGTACACTGGAAACACACAGTCAACTCATCTGAGAATGAATGCTGAGACGTCAATTCAGACCAAAACTGAGTAATGAGACACTGATCATAGTCATGCATATGTGGCCACAAGATCACAACTTAAACTCTGACAGGCAAAGCAACCAATTTACATCACCCAATGCATTAGGTAAAGAAAGGCAGGAGGCATGCGCAACATGATTTTTATAGTACAGCAGGTGTATGCAAACAGTTGTGTATTAAACACAATGTTACTTACTGCATCGGTTTAATAAGCTATTCATGTGCATCTTGAGGTGGGTGGATGGCGAGTCCGCCTGAGCTCAAAACAGACAAGCTGGGTAGCGCCTATATCACAGAAGCTATGGGAAAATGACACATACAAGACAATAAACAGACAAAACACACAAAACCACAGCAATCTTAACAGTGCCCAGAATCAGCAAGCGCTTACAAAAGACACGCTGTGACATGACAATTTAAATACAGTTTACGTTTACAAGTGTAAATTCACATGAGCTATTGTAGCGAAGATATATGCGCACTAAGAGATCTTTGATCCGTTGTTATCTTTATTGCACACGTTTTTCAGCGCATTTGATTATTGAAAATTGTACAAGAAAACATGACGCCGACAGACGCGTGAGTAGGAGGATGGACGATGGATAGTGAACATGATGCACTGTGTTTTAACAAGAACAAATGTCATAAACTGACTTTGCATGTGTATTTCACATAAACGCAATAACTTAATAGCACCTTACGAAAATGATCTAGATGTAAAAATAGGACTTTTAAAAACAAGCCAGCGCTTACTTACGGCAATTTAACACCCCAGCGTCTTCACTTCCGCTGATGATTGACTGATTACTCAGAGCAAAAATAAAATAGCTTTTCAAGCCTAAACAAGTTCTGTTCTTTAAAGATGCAACGAGTTTCTTGTAGGAGGCAAACCTGTGGCATTGTGCGATTTTTGGAAGGACTCCATTTTCCGTCACTTACTTAACCTAGACGACCCTCAAATAAAAGAGAACACCCCTCTTCGGGCTGGCAGAAACACTGCTGATTTACAGTCCACCAAACATGCAATGCGTGTTTAATGGGCTGAATTGTAGTGGGAACCAATTGCCATGACGTCAGGACGGCTACGCTCAGCCCCGCCCACATGTAGATACCGTAAACTGGCTCAAAAGCCTGTGTATTTAGACCGCATTTTTCGCGTTACCCGTAACTACGGGCAGCTGACAAACTTAAACAGAAAAAAAGGAATTTCCCCCTGGCATCCTGATTCGCTTAAAGTTTATATAGCCGCCACATATTTTCCCATAATGTGTTGTTTAATTCATTAAAGCTGCCATAAAGGTTTGGGTATACATTTCCAACCATAACCTGCTTGCAAGCTTTAAATGTAGAAAAATGAAGCAATTCTGTCTTATTGTCATTTGCCAGGCTGAGTGTGTCATTTCCATCCAACGCCGATGTCGTTTATTATTAATAGGCAAAGAGCGCCACCATCTGTTTACTTTACGCACTTGGGGGTTCCCAAGCCCCAGTTTGAAAACCTCTGCCTTGAAAGACAACAAATGACACATAAAAATTGTATTGTAATTAAACACACATCCCTACATAAACAATAATTACAATGTATTATTTTATTATTAAGCTGCATTAACAATTTCATTAAAAGGGCTTGTAAGGCACAAATAAGCACAGTTTAATAAAATAAACTCCAGAAATTCTGATTAATAAAAATACAAAATTTATAAGTTAAGTTAATGCACAGTTTCAAGTTTCTGGTTATACAACAATAGTTCACACATCCTGAAAAAGGCACAACATCAACCATCATCCTCTTATAAGTATACCAATAATAATTCCATCATTGAGTCCATTCAATGTCCCCCATCCTACAACAAGTGCTATGTCTAAATATCAATGTCTGTCAATAGAAACGTATCTCACACTTTTGTATTGTTCTTTCTATTCATAATTATGTTACCACAGTATGCTAGCCACAAGTACCTGTCAGATTACTAAACTAGCATTGTTCTTCACCTACACCTGTTATGTTTACACTGTAGGGTTTATCTTTTTTGACATGAAAGAAACTATTTCTTGGTCCAGTATTTATGCATTAGGTGATAACAGTTTAAGTACTTCTGATGTACAAAAGTTGATAACGTAAAAACACAGATATCGCACCAAAACAGAGCGCCCGTAATCAGTTAAACAAAATCAGTACGTACTAACATGTAAAACGGGCCTTCTGAAAGTCATGCCAAATGTAAAATAGCTGCTGTGGTTTAAAGCCATTCACCGTAATGCGATGGGCAAAAGTACATCTGTCATACTTTAGTTTACGGATTTCGAAAAGATTAACGATTCTAAAGGGTGTTGAATAAACCGGACTCACGCCTAGTACACTTAAGCACAACCCCACATAAACATCCTCAAATGGAATCGGCTGCACAAACCTAGAGGCCAACGATATTTTTAAGGCCAGGTCAGTGGAAAAGACATACGCAGCTCCAGACACATATGGAGGGTATGAGGTGTCGGGGTAAACATCCTCTGAGAGGAACCATTTGCTGAGTCTGTTTCTGTTAGGATGGGAATCGGCGATGACCGATCCTGTGATGTAGTCTTCCCTTGACGACCCCCCCTGGTCATGCAGGTAGTTTATGAGATAAGGCAAGTTAAGAAAAGTATCTGCATCTATTTTCATGGCAAACCGGGCACACTGGCAGTATGTGGCTATCCAGCTCGATCATCATCGTCTTGATTGTGAGATTTCGGTAGGTGTCCACAAAATCCATCTGAATAATGTCACCATACTCCTTGCTCTCCCTTACAAGTTGCTCCTGAAGTATGGGTTTGCTTTGTGCTGGCTGACCGATGACGAAAAACGTTAATGTATTCAGTCGTGAAATCTCTTGACCCCATGTGTTTCTAATAGCAGTCCTGGCATCTATATCCTGTACAGTCACGGGGATCATAAGAACTAGGTAAGGCCTCTTCGTCTCACAGGGTTCCGGCTTCAGAATGTATCTGTATGTTGACGGTGAGATCACGTCAAACAGTGCTTTAGATACTGGAGTCCTGGTCTTCAGAAGAGACGGGGAAAATACAGTGGCGTTTAAAGACAGGAAAGCAAAAACTGTAATTATTCCAGCCACAGCAAAGAACGTAAAAAGCCAACGTCGCGACAGTTTGTGCATATTCACGTAAAATAAACAAGCGAAACCTGTCCAACTACCTCACCCACTAACCGGACAGATTTAATACGTTGAGTATACCAAGAGTCAAGTCCACCTCAGCGTAAACGCGTTTGTTATCTGTGCCCAACCCTTCTTCCTAACAACCGTTTTTGCTTGTAATACCCTGCAGTCGTGGTACAGTAACTTTCTTTATCTAACTTTTGATTGTGGATAGACGAACAAGAACAAAACAGCCACGCTATGATGTCATGTTTATAATGTATGCAATAAACAAATTATTGCGCTTGTTGACAAGAAACAGCGCTGCTGTGATTTCCTCGCAGATAGTCGCATTGTTTTATTCGCGAATGTTTTGCTGATTTTAACCAATAGGTTTGTCCAGTGAAGAGATCTAAAATTCAATGTAAAGTCAGTTCTAATTTCGGTTTTTATTATATATCTACGATTTCCTCCGTCAAAAATAAGCTCCCTTGCCCTCCCGTAGCTGCGCTTAGCTACAGGTGTAGTAAACAGTGCTCTTATAAATAAAGCGCACGGCATCTCAACCAATCAGATTGCACGACCGGATTTAACCCTTGCGTATGCTTGCAACAACAACAGCCTGTTGAGTGCATTTAAATGTAAGTGCATATGTACAATATATAATTCTTAAAGTTCATTATGTGTGTCTAAATAATTACAACATTGTAAACGCGTTTTATTAAACAAAATCTGTTTTATTGTAAGAGGGGTTACAAAGAAACACCTGTTGTACACCCATTTAATAAACAAACAACAAAACATTCAAATACCGAAACATGACATAATTTACACAAGTATTGTATAGGGTCAGTGGTTTAGTCGATAGCAGGGTGAGGGGAGGGCAAACACGAATATTTATTCTGTATATTAATATTTTGTGAACAGGAGTTTCATATAATGCTCTGTGTACCATAACCAATAATCTGGACTGTTTTTTTTCCTGTTTTTGACATGTGACATTTTTTTATGATTTATGACAAACATTATAGAAACTCGTAATATCTTTGAAGATATCTTTAATCCTAAATTTCAATATAGGTCCCGCCTTTGCTTTCATTTTACTAGAATTTGTAGAGTATATATATCAATCAACAAATTAAGATTCCTATGCTGTGTGTCTGAATGCCAATATAGTTATAGGGAAAGAAAACACAAAGAAAGAAAGGTGCATATAAATGAACATTTACAGTAGCGGTACTGTAAAGTTACCGTTCCAGATGTTAAAACGTGCCATGTGATTGAATGTGCGGAATGGCATGAGTTGAGGAAGAGAGCGACATGAGACCTTTGCATTTGTCACAGTCTGATAAAAGACAAACATATTCTCTGAACGTCCCATCTGGTATATTTAACTTATGCAGTCCGTTTGTTATCTGCATGTAAAATCTGAACTATTTTATAATGTGCCCTTCTCAATTGCAGTGAGAAGTTTAGATGATGAAGAATTGTTGACGCTAGCTACAGCCTAGTGAAGAGATCTAAAGCAAAAAATACCACACACAGACATTCTGCTCTCTCCAGATCTGAGCGTGCTTCACTGTCCATGTAAGACACAGAGAGAAGATATTTTATTTTTAAACTGGAAAGCACCAAGCCAAACTCAAAATCTGCCCTCCAATGGCATTGTATTATATGAATGTTTCCTGGAGCGTCTGTCTTTGGCGTGTGCTTATGATGTACAGGCACAGTGTGTAAAATACTGAACAATTCACTATGAGTTTATTGGTTTACTGTCAGATTGATGTAGACGGAAGTGGTACGCACACAACTGTGTATGGTGTGTAGCTTTTAAACGAGGGATGGAGAAAGTTTTATTTCTGTTCTCCGTGAATAGGAGAGTGTAGAGAGCAGGCTGGGCTCCTGGCAGTGGCTTTGGTAAATGAAGGGGATGAGATGAGGCAGGAGGGGTGAAGTTGCAGCAGGGGAGGGAGGTCGACTGGTTCGGGCTTGAGCACACTGATTTACGACCGTTTTCTCCTTCCCTCAAAGTTCCTGAAGTTGGCGGGCCTGATCTTCATTTCTGCAAACTCGACGGAGTGCTCATGACCTTTCCAATGGAACCAGTTTACACCCTAAAGATAAAAATTAAAGTATCTTAAGTGTCTATTTATCTTCCATAATCTTGTGATTTTGTTACAGAAAATGCAAAGACAATGCAAAAAAAGTAAAAAGCATCAGGCAGCTGAGAAAGCACACATATATTTAACCTTGCTGTGACTGTTATCTCCATATCGGCCCATAATATTCACTCGATGACAATTTTTATACCAGAAAGCACCCTTATAAGACAGAGCACAGTTGGTGACAGCTATATCGTTGTCATGGTCGTAGGTCGAGAATGGGCGGCCATGGTGATAAGTCATTGAGTCGCCTTTAAAAAAGCATAATTATCACAGAAATAGTTTAGATACGTTTTTAAACTACCAGCAATATTCTCACATAAAAATATAAGTGTATTAGATAAAAGTTATTTTCTAATAACGAACTTTACCTGCAGTGCCACTATATCCTCCAACGTGGACTTTGTAGCGACTGCGTGGCTCCGAGACCGAAAATTTGTCGTATTGCGCATATGCAGTCTCGCCCTTATCTCTGAGATCCACACGCAGCTCATACTGACCCGAGGAGGTGATCTTATGGAGGTTAGAGAGACCTGAGGACAATAAGAGCAACACACTTTGAATTTCTGAATATATAATTTCATAGTACCAGACAAACACTTGCAGGCCTCTCTGCTTTCTAGAGCCACGTTAGTTATTTAATGTGAGTGCACGTACTGTACTAGAAAAAAAACATACCCAGCCAGAATTCATCATTCAGGTCACCGAAGCCCGCGGTGTAGTTCTTCCAGTTTCTGAAAAACTCAACTTTACCACTTTGGCGCCTAACAAACACCTGCGTAAAGCACCACAATATTACTACAGTATGTGACTCTTTATCTAAAGCAACATACCCCATGTTCAAGGTCTAAACTTGTATTTTATCAGTTACGTGTTCCCAGAGAATCAAACCCATGACCCTGGTGTTGCAAGCGCCATGCTCTACCAATTGAGCAACAAGAGTCCTAAAGTGTGTAAGTGAAGTGGCTATACTTTAAATATCCCCTGATCTGTGATCAGTATTAAATATAGAGCTATTTTTAGTGTAATTCTATTAGAGAGAGTTACTCACGATCCAACCGCCTCCATCAGTGGTCATATCACAGTAGACCTGCAGGGGCTGACTCTCATCTCCACGCAGGTAAATAGTGTACAAGCCTGAGGTTGTATCTCCGTTTAGCAGAGCCTGCGAGCAGTCTTTGGGGTGCTTGTACAGTACTCCAACTTTGACAAAGACAGAATAATACATTTGACTTGTTCATTTTAATTTCATTGGAGCTACAATTTTGGCACGAACCTGTTAGTGATGCCTTTAAAAGAAATCAAGGTTATTGGCTTACTGGTGCTAAAGACTGTGGAGATGATTTTGCTTCTCTTTGGTCCGACGATGGCCTGAAGTTTAACTGTGTACTCTGTGGAAAAAGTCAGCTGGGACATACTGTAAAACGTCGCTGTGGGGCTAAGAACCACTTCCTAAGTGAGGAAAAGTGAAACAGGGTCACAGCTTTTAGTACAAGCACACCTGTACAACCACTAGCATATGTTGTGTTTTGGGTGCATGAGATGCTGGTATATCAAAGCATGAAACACCATTTCAGAAACACCATTCTGGGTGACTTGCAGTTTTTATGTGGGTGAACACAATAAACCAGCAACAAACCAGCATTAATCTGTATAAATTGCCTTGGATCAGCATGGAAATGCTTGCAGGCCTTTTTTGCTCTGGTTTTTCAGGCTACGTACCCTGACAACACCATCAGCAGACTCAAAGCTGAGGATATAGCCACTGATGTCGGCTCTCGGTGGCTGCCATGTCAACATCGCGCTCTCTGTTTGAATATTACTGGCGGCCAGATTCTGGGGAGCATCAACATCTGTGACAGAAAGAGCTCAGTCATTAAGCTTGCATTCATTATAGCAGATGAAATACAGATGGCACAAGCATTTGCTGTCATTTGGCATTGCAGAAATCACAAAAAAAAAGAACATTACCACATGCTAGACACTTTTGTAACAAGATTATACTTTATTTTGTTTTGAAACAATGTGCATTGTGAAAAGTGCTCCAGAATTACAACTAACGTCCACAGTGAAGCTACCTTGATCTTGGGAGAAGTGCTATAGAAATAAATCTACTCCTACTTCTTCATGATGCTAACCATGTCTGTGTTTTATTAGATTACAGAACATCTGTTGCTCTACTCCACACAAATAAAGTTTTTTTGTATTGACTTGAGTGTTTGTGCGCAGGGGTAAAGGGATACCTGTGGTGAACTCTGTAGTGCTAGCAACGCTCTTGGCAGCCTCCCGGACTGCGTAGACCTTTACAGTGTATTGGGTGGCAGGTTTAAGTGAGCTCATCTCAAACTCCACAGTGTTGCCCGATACCCTTTCCGTCACTGGAGCCACTGAAATAGAAAACAGAAAGCTAAGACTCACAGCTGTACTGCTTAATATTCCTTTAGTAGTGCTTGACGTTCCCTCAGGAATAATTATAAACAGGCTAAGTTGAGTTACCAGTGTCTGCACTATAAGTGATCACATATCCGTCCACAGTAGCGATGGAAGGCTGCCACAGCAGCAGAGCTTCTGTGTCTGTGATGTTGACTGCTGTCAGGCCTCGTGGTTCATCCAGGGCTGCAGGCCAACAAACACACACAGAGACATGAAAGTGGCAAGAATTATGACTCTGTAAAAAAAACATGGACTCAATAACTAGAATTATGCCAGATGGACAGGCAGCACAACACTTATAATAGTTAGATTATAGACAGGCTGACTGCAAACCAGTCTAGTCCGTCTATAATTATGTAGCTCATCTGATCTGTCACCTACTGCTTAGTGCTATATATTGTGCTTTTATATACTGTACTTTTGTATACTGTACTATGTACAGTGCATTTACTGTACTTACATACTGTTTATGTGTTCCAACACATTGAACTGTGGCGTTGATATGGTCATTAGTTAGAATCTGGCTTGTGATATTTTCTGATTTCTGAATATTTTTTGTCTTGTTTTCCATCAAAAAGAAAAATATAAACATCCTTTAGTTTACGTGAGAAGTAAAATTGTGTAACATAACACGTTTTAATAGAATATATTTTAATTTAGTTTATGTTAGTATATTTTGTATTCTTGTTATAAACATGAACATAACTTACTTTTGACAGATTTCTGCTTGAAATAACGTAAAAACTATTTGCCAATGAGGTTAGGAAAATGAAAATTTTAATCTAAGAATAATAATTTAACATTTATTCTGTAAAAAATGTATGTAGTTTGGCTTCTGAAGTAAATTGATCTTGTTTTAATAATGTTTAGATCATTTTACCGGGCAACAAGACAAAAAAATACTAAATACATGTCATCATATGAATACCAAACGCTTATTAAAATGTGACTAAAATTAGTTAGTTTGGGTGAGTTGTACCTGTTGTGACCCTATCTGATCCTGGCTCACTCTCCTGTAGGCCTTTTACAGCAATGACAGTGACCTGATAGGTCGTTCCAGGGGTCAGATTTGCCAACATAGCCCGAGACTCTCCTCCATCTACCCTCAGCGTCATGGGACTGCCTGCAGGGGGAGCCAGATCAGCCGTTAACAGAACAGTAGAAATAACACATTTTGTCACAAGAGGGCAGCATTGGCTTCCAGTTGCGCCTAATTGGTACGGCAATACTCAACGGTTTTCTGATGACTAAAACAGCCTCCACTTATTGATGATATCCACTGACAGTTTCACATGACAGGACGGACCTGATCTAAAAACCTGAGAAGATCTTTGTGAGGTCAGAGAACACTGTGAATTCAGTCAATATAATATGTTGACTGCAGTTGAAGATTTCCTCCTACGCTTACACAATCTATTGCCTAAGATATCATTTATAACAAACCATAAAGTGAGGGAGTACAAATAACAGTGTGATTTGCCAACAGTCACCAATCAAAGTGCTTAGAAAGTGTCATTGTGAGTCTCAACTTTCTGACTGATCGTGTGTCAAATTGATGAGTTGGAAGAACTAGGAATAATAAAAAAGGACTTTGTTTTCATTTCCATAGCAACATTCAAAAGTTATCTAAACATTACAAATGCGTATAAAGCATAAAATGAGAACAGACCATTTCTGTTTTGAAACCGTGACCAAGTTACTTACCACCCTGAATGGGTACGTAGGTGACACGGTAACTGTCTACTCGGGTTCGAGGCATGGTCCAGTGAACAGTAGCCGATGTGTCCGTCACATCAGAAAATCGTACTCCCTTGGGTGTACCCAGACCTTACAAAGAGGAACCAACAAAAATAAAGTGAATACAAAAAGAGTGTTCCAACATTTGACAAATAAATCTAGGCTAAAAAAGAAGGACTTTTCCCCAGAGAACAGTACGATCGTAAGAGATGGAAATGAAATGAAAGTGGATGAGAAAAATGATTTGAAATACCACATTTATCCTGTTGAACAAATAGCCAAAAGTTAATGTTGAGGACATGAGAAGCAACCGTGCAGCTAGAGTTAAAAGACACACAGACAAAGACTCTGGCCTTAGAGCGATTTCTCGATGCTGGACCTTGAAATGTTGCGTGACAGATGCAGGAAGATTAACTTGCCCCTAGTATAGAGACACAATAATGTGATCTGCCAACATCAGACTCAGGTGGTAGCTGAAGCCACTGCTGTAAAATTGCCAGAGACAGTCACGCAATCAGGACAAATACACCAAACACTTGCCCTGTTCTGTATATCACACAATACAATAAGGACTGAATGAATAAAAGACTACAGGATGCAACCCCTGTTTTTTATATACATGTTTTCTGAACTATGCTGTTAACAAAATGAGCTATCAGAGAAAAGCAGCCCATGCATACATGCGAATGATGATAGAGTCAAAATGATCTGCTCGAAAATCCAGTTTTGCTTGGGAGCCAAAATTGTCTTGTTATTATTGTTTTACTGAACAGATATACTGCAGCCAAACCTTGTAAACCACCTAAAACAATGGTGGTATATTTATTTATTTGAAAAAGTAAAAAAAACAAATACATCAAAGCAAATAAATAAATGGAGAAGAGAAAGTTAGAAAATATGAAATGTTAAGTGGCTCCTCCATCAGCTTTTTTTAAAAGATCCAAATACCTGTTCGAGCCACAGCCAAAATGGGCTGGAATTTCCGTCCCCTGATGGTCCCAAAGATCTCAATTTCATACTCCGTGTCTTCATTAAGACCAGTAACCATTGCTGTCCTTTTATCTCCAGATACACTGATGTGATGAGGTTGGCCCAATCCATTAGAATCAACGGCTTTGATAGAAAATGCATGAAAGACGTCTTCAGGGGCCGACCAGGCCAGTTTAAAGCTGTGTGGCGTGATGTCAGAGACCAACAGATGCTCCACCTCAGGTTCAGACTCTGGTTGATACAATAAGAGAAGAGGTTAGAAGAGGTTACATGAACAACAAACGCAAATCTTGTTTCCTTCATATAAATTCCAATAAGATCAAATAATTCTGTTTAAAAGTCAATTTAGAAGAATGAGATTTGTATTCATGGAAATGAATTGTTTTAAAACAGTTGTTCAGCCATCAATTAATTATTCCCATGTTTAAGACATCAGTGAGCCAGTAAATTCAATTTACATATTTGTATTAGAATATGGAATGGAGTCTGCCGGTCGCCAAAAATAATATTAAAATTCCTGTGTCTATTTTCTGCCATTATATTATGTTTCAACATTATACATATAACTATCTTCAATAATTGCAGTCTTTCAGTGGTCACAACAGAGCAATGACATACGTATAATAGTCATATTGAAAGAAAGACTCATCCTGGAAATGATTTTGTATCTTCTTTCCAGCTGAACAGGCAAAAATACCACTGACAGTTAATAACACATAGACTTCTGGGACATCTCCAGCACAGTAACTGCAGTGGTGGTGAGAAGTACAACTAAAAACATCTAGTGCCTCAGAGATTTATTGACCACATGTGAAATGTATTATATTTTCAACAATAGTCTTGCTTGTGCCAGAATGTAGTCCTGTATATTAATATCCTGTGATCATTTTCTCTGCAGTAGTTCCACACACTGTACAGAAGTCTTGTGTCTTTTCTTTAGCTGTCAAGGTAAATGCATTCACGTATGAGGTTATTTAAACATGAACACCTTTTTGACGTTTTCTTATTTATTCTATAATACTGATTTTTAAGGACGGGTAATTTAGAAGGACTCCCTTGATGGCGAATGTATTGACATATCAAATCCAGATGGATTCAGATTGTTCTTTGTTACAAATTCTTGTACATTTTTGCTACATCATTTTTTTCTCTACTAAAATGAATAAATATTTGTAGGTGCAAATATCAGAGACGCATTAGATTTATTATATTAATCTATTGACCTGAATCTGATCTTTTTCTGCACTGCATATACAAAGTGTGTGTAACAAACTTCTTCCGAAGTTATTGCTAAGTCAGTCTGTTTAATCTGTATTGCATTCCTAACGTTTAGACAGCTGTTTTTAATACACTATTAAGAACAACAATTTGATGGTGTAGAAGAGACCATTAGACCAGCAGACTGATAATAGATGCTGAAACAGCAAAAGCCTTCACAAACGCAAGCGTGCTAAACTGAAGCACTAATACAATTCTACTAGTGTTGTGGGTACAGTAATTCACTTCAGTTATAATACTAAAGAAAATCATTGATGACACAAAAAACAAGGTAGTATCTATCTAAACAACACTTAACAGAGTTTTGTTGTCCTGAAATGAACTTTCAGAAGTGCCACATGAAAAAAAACACTTGACCAGACTCTAAAACTCTGGATGATGTGAAACAGAACAGGCGTTTGTTGAATTAACAAATGTGTTGGAAATGAAAACCAGAGAGGACAAATCCCGTGGAGCTGTTCCTCTTCATTAGCACTGCTCACTTGTTTAAGAGTGTCAGCGAGGGTTTGAGGCACTTCAAGAGTACAAACATGTGCTCTCTAAAGATCACGTTCATCTGACCGCTTTCTAAGTCTCTGGCTTGACAAAGAGGCATCTGTTGTCGAGGTGGATAAAGGCACCAGCTATCCTACAGAACCAGGGTCTGGATGCAGTTATTCTACAGCAGGCTACTAAAAACCTACTTTTAGGGGTAACACAGATAGCTGTGTTGGCACTACTAAACATTAGGATAAGCAAGGATAAGCACACTCGCTTTACATTAAATTGTACAAAATGACCTGCACATATGTTGAATAAGGGATTGTAGTTAAGGGATTGATAATGCTCACTACAGAGAAGCGAGACTTTACTACGGATCACGTGACACTTAACTATGGATCACGTGACACACGGGTAAACAAGAGGTTAATAGAAGTCCAATAAGTTCTCCTGCTCCTCTGTGTATTTGCATGCAGACTTGAGAAGCTACAACTGTGGCCCCTGCAGCCACTAGCTGATAAACGCCAAGAAAATGTGTGAAAGTGAGGAATAAGAATGAGAAGTGGCTCAGGGTCAGAAAACTGGGCGTGCATACTGACGAGATTCTTCACAAGCGGTGACAAAAACTCTTCAGGATCACTTCCATGGAAGCTCAGCCAGCATCTCTATTCGCTGATGCTTTGGGTAGGGGTAAAACTGTGGTACGTGCCTAAAAATGTATGCTACAATACATATTGTCTGGCATGCTTCTACTTTTAAAGCAACATAGCAGTAATCTAAACAATACAGACTTACTAGGTAAATGCGGCAGTCAATTAAAATATAAAAGACCTGCGTTGGTCTGACATTGTTTTGGCCGTTAACATGCAAATGTACAGATGATGAAAGGCAGAGGTCACATGCAGCACCTGCAGACTTTGCTGGTGATTACAGATGTGCATGGAACTGTTTTAACGCAGTGTAGGTGTGCTTTGACCCTCAATCTACTTCAACATATAATTGAGCAGAGGGGAGGCGTGTCGACTTAGCTCAAAATATGCCACTGTCGCTTGGTTTGTTTGTAGTGCTATGCGTATTCATGAGATTCACTTCCATAACATGCATAAAATTCATGTTATTTCATTGATAACATCTATTATGGCTATATTAATGGTGAAAAATACTTTACGGTAGTTTCATTAGTGGACAAAAGCAAAGGATGAGACTGATAATCTATAAATGTTACAAATAAAGAAAAAAGAGTTCAAACTGAAAAGAAAAGCTGGGGTTAGTATAAATTGTGTGATGTCATGAAGAACCGTTTGTTGAATGAGGTAAGATGATAGTTGGTGTTTTTGCTGCTTGAGATATACAGCATTTGACCCAAAGCAGAGCAACAAAGAGAAGATGCCAGAAAACGACCCACTTGGTCAAAGACTTGGCAAACAACGATACCTGTGATGGCTTCAGCAAAGAACGGTTCTACAAATTCTCCCTTGTACAGCCCATACAGAGCGACCCTGTAGAAGGTACTTGGGGAGAGGTCAGTAACAGCCAGGCTGAACTCCTGGCCAGACAGAGTGTGGTTCTGGCCATCTGACAGGCCATCTGGATCAGACACTTCGACCAGAAAGCCGTCGAAATCCTTTCCTTTCACGTCCCATGACACACTGAAGCTGTCCCAAGACACATCAGAGATGGTGATATTTCCCACCTGAGGCTTCTCCTCATCTGAATGGCAAACAGATCAAAAGATAATTAATTTACCAGGATATGAAACATGGATTTAGATGAAGGGCATCATGGGTAATGGTGTTTAAAGAAGAGTCGGCTGATTCCTCGAGGCTTTCTGTCTTTAAGTTGAGGATCCTTTTTGTGTGTTGGAGTCTAATGTATTGACATCCTCTGAAGTGAAAACAGACAATGAAATTTAAACGAGACAATGAAAAATCAACACAGATACGTTTTAGTTTGCGTTTCACTTTGCTTAAAGCAAACTGTTGTAACTGTATTAGAAAAAAAAACAAGTTCACGTTGTGAGCGACAATAAACCTCCTAATTTGTTACTCTTCACAAATTCATTTCCATCTGTTCCGAACATCTGCCGTTGCAGTGGAATAGCCTTGAGTAACAGCTTTAAGAAAGTTGTAGTGACAAACAAACAAATGTGCAATTGTTTCCCTCGCAACTCATTAACAGACAAACTCCAAATTGCTGAAACTGCTTTGGTATTAATGACCCTGAAAAAAGCCATTAATACCTGAAGGTTCCGCCTAGCCTGCCGGAGCAGCGGTACGCAGAACGCTTCAAACGTGCGAGGCAGCCATGCAGTGCAGCGCAACCTATAATTGAACGTTATTGTGCATTGTCAGCATTCACAGACGAAGAGGAGACAGAAAGCTCGGAGGTGTGCGATGGACAACCATTATCCTCTCTATGCATATTCAAGTGGGCAGAAATGTGGTGTGTAAATAGGGCGAGAGACAATGGAAATGAAGTGAATGACCTTCCCAGGCATTAGAGACAGTTGTTACTTTTGAAAGGTGGAGATGAATCAATGCAAAGCTGTCAAACAGCAAAACAACTCGTTGATCATCTCATGTCACTCAAGGGAAATGAAATTTGGTGAAACTGATTCATTTTGTTCACTGGATAGCAGAAACGCCTGAGAAATGCCTTCACCGCATGCAGATGGAAATGGGAGGAGAAAGAATCGAAAGAATGGCTTTATCACCGTGAGATCCTCAAGACGCAGACACCTCAAGGGCGTCTGGATAAAGGCTTTGCGGTACGCATGCACGGCTCTTATACAGAGACCGCTGTATGGGCTTTCAGACATGCATGTTCGTCAAACCAGAACACAATGAAAGATGTTTGATGTCGTGTATCTCAGTTTCAAATATCACACTCCATTTGTAGTAGGTTCATGCCCAGAGGAAAGTTTGTATTACTCAGAGGTTTCTGTTTTACAGGACAAGGAGATTAAATGGAGATTTTAGTTGTACAGTATTTCATTAAACTGTATCTCAGATGCTTTTTGTAAAATTGATACAGACACCACAGCTCAGATTCGGTTTTGGAAATGTTTGATGAAAAAAATTACACACATCAATAACTTTTCATTGTATCATGTCAAATGCACATGTGAGAAAGTGTTTTTAGTTCCTCAGAAAAAACAGCGAAAAAGACATTTCAGATTTGCTCCATTTAATCTCGTGGCTGTCTAGGTAAAACAATGCGGACATTAAAGAGACCGATGTAACTGTTTTAACTCTCCTCATGGTCTGTTTCTGGTCTCATATGTTTCTCCTGAGATGATCTTGTAGATTACTCAGTGTTTAATAGATCTCCACATCTCTGCATTACAAGCTGAAATTCTTGTCATGCGTCCAAAGGAGCCTCCATTGATGTTTAAGCAGAAGATAGACCAAGACCTTAAAGTCTCCCAGCCCCCACCTCCCCACTTGCATTATGGGTCTGAGGAAAGTGTATGGCCATGTTTGTGCTCTGTGGCTAAGGCCGATAATAGCTGTTGAAATAAATGCATTGGGATTATAATGCTGGTGATTTCAGAGACAACATTTTAACAGGCGGCTCAGCTTGTGTCCTAATTTATCAGTCCACCCCACAGTTCATTGTGGTCAAATTACGCAAATCCAAAGGGGAGTGAACTCACACTGACAATTATCACATGAATGAGCTTTCTCAGAGTGTGTGTGTGTGTGTGTGTGTGTGTGATCTGTGAGAAACACCATAGCTGTAGTCTTGGAGACCAAAGCAAACAACTTTTGGACCTATTTTGAAGGTCCATGGTATAAGTTAAATATCATTCTGTTGCATAATCAAAACCATTTTGGTAATAAAATGCTGGATGTTGAGTTGGAAGTAGTCTCCAGACCACAGAGACTTTAAATATATCTTAATCATCTGTTTTAGACTTCCACGTGTTTATCTAACAAGGAAAATAAACCCTCATGCTGTATATGGGGAATTAAAGATGAAGGCAGGAAACTGGCATCTCGTTCCAGTGAATGATGGCACACAGACAACATGAATATTGTTGGTTTTTTAAGGACGTTTTCTCTAGATAAAGAGTCAGAGAACTGCTTAAATCAAATTAAAAAAACAACACTCTGTATCGGCAAACTCCAAAAGAAATATTGACAGTCATGGGGGAAAATACTGAAGATAATACATTTCTCAGTTAGCTTCAGATCCTCTGTGACCTGCTGAATAAATTGTTGTGTTTGAAAATAATGAGATTCAAAACAAACAGTATTGCATTAAAGCTAAATCATCATCCAAAACCAATAGAGCTTTTATTACTGTAAAAGCAAAGACCAATGCATGTCAAGAATTTTAAGTATATACCTATGTTCTATAAATGTAGGCCAATAATGTATACAGTCAGATCTATATAGAATCTAACAGCAGCAATGGACTGACCTGTGGATGCTGACAGGGTAGCTGGAGAACTCTTCATTCTTCCTCTCTCAGCAATCAGGGTGATGGTGTACAACACGCCTGGGTTGAGATTCATGAGGGTGTAGGTATTAACATCGCCCGGTACCTCCACCTCAGCTCTCTTGCCCTCGGCTGACACAAGCTCTAGCCTGTAGACATTGATTCTGGCCACCGGCCTTCTCCAAACCAACACCAGGGTGGTCTCTGTGGTCTCACTCACTTCAAGATCTTTGGGAGCATCAAGAACTGAGAAAACGGGGGACATTAAATTAAGAATTAACATTATACACCCCACAACTGGGCTTTATGACATAGTTTGCATGCACTTTTACCTTAATTTTACTTACACTTTTGAATAGCAAAAGAAAACAATAAATACAAACATACTGAACAACAGAAATGTAAGACACGTAGGTGGCATGTTGTTTTTGAGTTATGGACCGTTTTGTAAATTGTCTTTCCAGCAGGGCCTAACCACCTCTGACATTAAGATTAGTAAGTGATCAATCAGTATTGGCTTTCAAAGGAACATTCTTTAAGCGTTTACATTTTCCTGCCTTAATCACAAACATTTGGTTACTTCTCTGCTCACCAGTCACAGCATTGGTCGTTGCAGGCAAACTCTCACGTTCCTCTTTGATTGCGGTCACCCCCATTCCGTATTCAGTCCCGGGCCTAAGACCTATGAAAAATAAATTCTTTCCCGTCAAACCATTTGACAAACCCAAACCATCAATCTTTCACATCAGTTGTTTTTGGAACCTCTGCGGTAGGCAATTGTTTTCATACTCGCCACAGTGAGGTTTCCATTTCAACTGCACGCGTAACAATTAATCCCTTTCTGTGGATGCATCAAAGAGCTTCTCCACAGGCCAGAAACAATATTTGCCATCATACAAGAGATTCTCAGATCCCCACAGAGCGCATACATAAGAGCCCTTAGTCAAAATTCCACACTTTGCGCCTCTTAACGCCTGTACCGGCTCCTATAGAGGTCACTGTGCAGGAGTCCTCCAGCATGAAATTACGCCTAATGCAGAGGAAGCTCATTATCAATAAAATCACAGGCATGAAGGCAATTACAGATAATAACTGTGTGAAAGAGACATGAGAGAGAGAGACAGAGAGAGAGACACTGCATTATTAGCCAAACAGTTTGTCCACCTTATTTACAGGCCTCCCCAGAACAAAGAACCAAACCAGACAAAGAATCTTTTATCCATTTTGAATACATTTTTCTTCCAGCCCTGATAATCCCTTCTTGTGGTAACACATGATTGTATAGCATAGGAATTAGCGTCAAAGCTAATTTGGGTTTTTGCATTGTAACAAGCACCAATGTTTTCATTCACTTCATTCATTTAGAGCACGGATGAAACAAAACAAAACAAAACGGGCTTTCTTGGAAATAAATGTATTGTGTTAAATACTTTAAATCTGGACAAAAAAAAGTAAAGCTAAAAAACTCTTTCTGTAAAAATTTTTTTTAAAAGAGCCAATATCAATTCAGGTTATTTTTATACAGAAGGTTTCAATTTGTTCTTTATTCCCCGCAAAATGAAATAAAAAATTTTATTCGAAAGCATCACTTCCAACACATCAAAATCTAATAATTACATGTGTAATTTCAAGAGAATACAAATGGTTTGGACCAGTGAAAGGGTGGTTTCAAGTAATAAAATAAAATTGGTTTACTGAAAATTACCCCGGCCTCTAGCGTACGCAGCAGCTGAGCCTCATTTTATTCCACTCCTGCTTTTCAGACATAGGTTTTAATCTCTGCAAATTGTTTGTAATTGATGTGGTCTGTAATCTCTGGAGAGAAATGATCATGAAATTCAGAATAGGCTCTTACCACTGATTTTAGCCTGAGTAATGTTTTGTGGGCCACTGGGGATGACCAGTTCTCCATGCTCCCCTCCAGATAGTGGGCCGTATTTGATGCGGTAACTGAGGACGTTGGCTCTGCTGTTTTTCCACTCTAGAGTGATGCTCTCATCTGTCTGTTCCACAGCCTTGAGGTGCTTAGGGGCATCCAGGTCTGAAACATATCAACATGCTATCTACATGCGTGGTTTTACTCCAGGGCAAGAAAAAACATAATTGCTTAAGTGCGGGGCTAATTACACCAAACAGATTGCTGGAGCTTCACTTTAAAGAATCTCAGTTGAGTTGTTGTTTCTCATACCTGTTGTGAAGGTTTCATAGATAGGAAAGCTGGTCATCTCTCCCCTGCGGGCCATCAGAGACACTTCATACTCAGTGTCAGGGTGCAGTTCACCCAGATGGTACTGGGTATCCAAGAAGGAAAGCTCGACTGTGTTCCTGTCTGAGGAGTCTTTGTTCGGGCTATAGGACATGGAGATACCGTCCACCTGAGCTACAGGCTGAAGCCAGGTGATAAGGGCCGTGGTGTCTGTCACATCTCGCACATCCACCTGGCTGGGAGCGTCAATCACTGCAGACGAAAAGAGAGCAATGTGACAGCTGCAGAATGTGGAGGCATCCATGCAAACAAGTTAGCTAAAAACAGCTGCTACGACACATTTAACAAGATAAGTTCCTCTCTTATGACTCTACATATGTCAATGACAACTGCAGGGTATTAGTAAATAAAAACACAACAAAACTTGCTCCAACGTATATATCAACAACAAAACTCAGTAAATTGATCCAATTTAATGGAATCTACATCAACCCAAACTGGAAAAACTAACTATATAAAAATGCCATAAACATTTTGAAAGCTTTGGTTTCTAAAATGAAAAGGCTACTTATAATGTGTTAAATTAGTTTGTAGGTAACATCACATTTACACATTCATGTTCAATACACCAGTGGTCTCACGAGAGGAGAACCTTTCATGATGCTGTCTGGTGCCTCCCACACATAGAGAATGACGGAGGAACTCACTTTGAACAATTACTCCAGCCACAGTGCAAATCCTACGTGGAGCAAGTCAAACACACAGAGAGTGCATGGAGTGTGCAGGCATGCTGGGAGATTTTTTTAAACATTTGTGTGTCTTGTCATAAGAGAAAACTTGGGTTGCTAACACTGAACATAATTACATAATGTAATGTAATAAGCTGATGATCCTCTAATGACCTCTTTACAGTTCAATATGTAGTGTATTCTTAAACTTTCTGTTGATGAAAAGGGAAAGGGAGATGTATCTGGGAAATGTCATAGTGATAGTAGGTTTTTCAACATATGGTATTATTTGGCATGGCAAACCATTAGCCATTTTTGAAATATAAAATTGGGGTAAGCCTTACCTCACAACCATCTGGGACCAAAAATATTTAAAATGATAAAAGTAAAAGTAATGAAAAGTAACTTAAATGTGGATGTGTTTAACTATGAATGCGTTTAAGTAAAATGTGGATTGTACAACTAATACAAAAATGTTAATATAATTTAGGATTCTAACTTTGCTTCATACTAATCACAAGCTCATATGGGAAATAGGAGAGATACAGCATTTACAAAGAACTATTGAACTGTTAGTTTTAGTTTATTTGGTGTATCAGCACATACTGCAGGCCACATTGTAGCACACTTCTAACAAAGTCACATATTCTAATCTCCAGTTTCTTTTCACAAACTTGTAAATACTTTTAGGTTCAAGAACACCTCTTTTAACGATGTACTGAAAATGTTCTGAAACATACAGACGACAGTTACTGTTTACTGATAGCAGCTGCTTACTTGTGACAACGTTCTTGCTGGCTGGGGGTCCACGGCTGTTGTTTTTTACCACCTCCAGTTTGACCTCATACTCTTGGCCAGGCCCAAGACCAGACTGCTCAAAGGTGGTCTCAGGTGGGGTGAGGGAGTTCAGAATCTCTCCATCCTCTTCTTTCTGCCATTCCACAACAGATATTTGTTGAACTAATTGATATTAAAACAGTACATACATATGGTATAATAAATCAAAAATCTGATGTCTGTTTTATCTCACTGGTTACAGTATAGTAGAGATAGTAGAGACATTTGAAAGAGCACTGTATTTACTATATTTGAAACAGCACCAAAAACCATCAAAAAGCAAACTCAGTAAAACATCAAATTCCCCTGAGCTACAGGGTAATAAGAGCTTGCTCAGAATAAACATTTTAGGCATTGAGCTGATTCTACTTGGATGAGTGTTTCACTTCACAGTAAGGGTTATTTTGGCATTGACGTTTTTTAGACTGGATGTGTGAATGAGACTCCCAAGCAGTGTTATGAAAGAGGTTGTAGCGGAGGTTTGCATGTTCGTATGGAGCTACTTTTTTGGCATTTGCTTAAGCCCTTGAGAAAGAAAATAAAGCATTTCGGAGACAATAACAGTTCTGTGGCACATGGTCACGCATGCTGTTGCCAGGAGCATCTTTGAGGGTTTTGTCTTACAAAACCACAGACTTCTCGACAGTAGCTTTTTGCTTAGTGGCACCACTCAGCTATTTTCCACTGGACTCTCTTACAGCTTCTTATTGTATTCAATTGCTTGGAAATAGAATGTTCCTTTTACATTACATGATTTGTTTAGAAAGTATGATACAGTTTTCTTACAGATCATAGCTACCCTGAAGCTGTGCAGATGATGCCTGTAGACTCACTGTGTTTCTGAAGATAAGGTTCCAGCCATCAAAGGGAATGTTCAAGGGGTCCCACTCAACCGCCACTGACGTTTCCTTCACTGATTTGAATTTCAGACCCTCGGGCTCCGGAAGATCTGACATTGGGGTATAGAGCAGTGTACGTTAAAGAAACAATGATATGCAATACTGTAAACAAAATAACAAGCAATTTCTATCATATTTATTTATTAACAAGTAAGTGGTGGGTGACTTACGTGTGGCTATTCTAGCACTGACAGGGACACTCATTTTGCTGTTAAGGATAGCAAAGACGCTAACTAGATACTCTATGCCAGGTTCTAGCTCTCTAAGGGTTGCAGTTTTCTTTTCACCGGACACTCTCATTTCCATCTCCAAACCACCAGGAGCCGTAGGCACATAGGTGATAAGATACTCTGTCACAAGCATCTCATTGACCCAGGTGAGGTCCACTGTTTCTGGATCGACTTTAGTCACAGTCAGATCTCTGGGTGGGGAGACTATGGATTGAGACAGGGCATATCATTTAATTCTCAAAACCTCTATGTGTCAAAGTACAAAGATTTTATTAATATCGTGCCAAATCAGTGGAAGAGGGAAATATCATTATATTGTAATAATTTCTTTGCAATGTGAGGCAATGTATTCAAGTCTAAACCATAGTGACTTACTTTCAGAGCAGTCCTCGCCAGTGAAGCCTAAATCACAAATGCATATTCCATTCAGACATTGGCCTTGGTTACTGCAGTTTCCTGGACAGGTCAGATCAGCACAGTCCACGCCAGAGTAGCCCTCAAAGCACACACACTTTCCATCTTCACAGTACCCACGATCCAGACAGTTGTTGAGACACATCTTTGTACCACAATCCTCTCCAGTGAAGCCGGCGTGACACACACATTGGCCATTTACACAATCTCCTTGATTATGGCAGTTATTGAGGCAAGTCAACTCACTGCAGTCCTTGCCAGTAAAGCCAGTGTGGCAAACACATTTGCCATCCACACACTCTCCATGGTCATTGCAGTCATTGGGACAGGTCTTGATGCTGCAATCATTTCCAGCAAATCCCTCTTTGCAAACACACTTGCCATCTACACACAGTCCATGGCCATGGCAGTCATTAAGGCAGGTCTTAATGCTGCAGTCTTCTCCAGCAAATCCCTCTTTGCAAACGCATTTGCCATCTACACACAGTCCATGCCCATAGCAGTCATTTGGACAGGTCTTGATGCTGCAGTCTTCTCCAGCAAATCCCTCTTTGCAAACGCATTTGCCATCCACACACAGTCCACGCCCATGGCAGTCATTGAGGCAGGTTTTGATGCTGCAGTCTTCTCCAGCAAATCCCTCTTTGCAAACGCATTTGCCATCCACACACAATCCACGCCCATGGCAGTCATTGAGGCAGGTCTTGATGCTGCAGTCTTCTCCAGCAAATCCCTCTTTGCAAACACATTTGCCATCCACACACAATCCACGCCCATGGCAGTCATTGAGGCAGGTCTTGATGCTGCAGTCTTCTCCAGCAAATCCCTCTTTGCAAACGCATTTGCCATCCACACACAGTCCACGCCCATGGCAGTCATTGAGGCAGGTCTTGATGCTGCAGTCTTCTCCAGCAAAGCCCACTTTACAAATGCACATTCCGTTGACACATCGCCCATGATTGTGGCAGTTATTGGGGCAGGAAAGCTCAGAGCAATCATCACCTTCATATCCGGCATTACAAATACACTCACCGTCGACACACTGTCCTCTGTCATTGCAGTTGTCAGGGCAGGACAGTATGCTGCAGTCCTCACCCTCAAACCCAGGGTCACATATGCACTTCCCATTGAAGCAGTGACCTCTCTCATTGCAATCATTGAGACAAGTAAGCTTGGAACAGTCTTCACCACTGTAGCCAATATTGCAGACACACTGTCCATTCACACATCTGCCTCGGTGGTTGCAGTTTTTGGGGCAGGTAAGCTCCCCACAGTCTTCCCCAGTAAAGCCCTCATCACAATAGCAAGTTCCATTAACACAGCGTCCACGGTCGTAGCAGTCATTGGGGCAGATGAGCTCGGAGCAGTCAAACCCTGTCCAGGGCTCTTCACATACACATTCGTCTTCCACACAGCGCCCCCTACCAAGGCAGTTATTTGGGCAGTTGGTTAAACTGCAGTCCTCACCAATGAAGCCCTCCTCACACATGCAAGCCCCATCAATGCACTCTCCATTCTCACTACACTCTACAGGACACAGCTCAATTCCACAGTCCTCACCACCAAAGCCATCAAAGCAGACACACTTGCCATCCTCACATCTGCCTTGGTCCTGGCAGAAGTTCGGGCACTCTGGCTCAGAGCAGTTGGTTCCCTTCCAACCAGGCTCACACAGACAGCTGCAGGTTTCAGTGCTGTAGTTTCCACGGCCATTGCAGTAGGGTTTGGTAGTGACTTCGCCTAAGAAAGAGATACGGGTTAATTTCGGCTAGTTCTTGACTTTAGGCTGAGAAACTATGCAATTTTGTCAGGTAAGCATTTTTGACTGGTGCTTTGAGGTTATGATAAAAAAGAATATAAAGAAGTGACGTATACTAAGTTGTTTTTAAAGTTCAAGCAGTCTACACCTACTGTAAGTTAGCTTTAGCCTTACCTGTAACCTGAGCACCACAGCAGCCGGCACCACTGGTGCATTGGTCCCTTAGACTGGACACCTCTGCCTCCAGCATTTCCAGCCTGTTTAGAAGATCCTTCAGGTCAGGCATATGGTTGTCACAGCCACAAGCTTGCTTGGGAACGTTAATCCTATGCGTAAAAACAATCTGATTGTCCCCATCCATGGTGTGTTCTATGTGCTGGTCAGATTGTTCCGATTTTGGCTTCGTTTCTGTGGTTCCAGGTGAATCCAAGTCCACCGAGCACAGGGATCCAGAGGGCACATTGATGTTGTATACATGGTTAAAGACCACAGGCTGATCACGGCTTGGAACCGTCAAATTCTCAGTGGTTGGCGACCTTAGTGATTCTCTTCTGTGTCTAATTACTCTTTTCACCAGGCCAGCACTAGAAAGGTGGACTAGAAGGGCCAGTGCTACACAGGCCAGGGGCAGGCCTTGCATCCTCATGATGGTTTACTCCTTCACTCCTTTAAACAGGAACTATTTGGTCTGTTTAAAGATACTGGATACGATTTTAATCCTGAAAAATGAAAATAAGGAAAGTTACTGAAGCTATTGGTGTTTGATTACTGCTTTTATGTCTGGAGTGTCAATGAGCCCAATGATGTATCCATTTTCTATTCCACTTATTTTATGAAGGGTGCGTCACAGGGTTAGCATACACGCCGGTTCACCTGACCTGTATATCTATGGACTATGGGGGAAAACTGCAATACCCAGAGGCAACGCCACACAGAACGAACTAGGGACCCTCTTGCTGTGAGGTAACAGTGCTACCCACTAAACCACCATGTCTATGGTGCCAACCATGTTCATGTAAAAAAAAATTAATTTTTTACCTATTTTGCCTATTATTTACAAATCATTATTTTATTTTTTTTGTTTTTTTAAACTTCTAAGAAAGGTATTTAATCAAATCCCCATATAGACAGATATTACTGTCAATAGTGTTATATTACTGTTACACAACATATAAGTTTGATGTGACTGCTTTCCATGCAAGTTACGTTATATAATCTATAGCTGAGTCTGTTTTCAAGAAACGACTAAAAACTCAACTATTTCGTCTTTACTTCCCTAACTAATCAACTAACACACCGCTTCCTTGTCCTCATTTGTAAGCATGCATGTTAGGCTGTAACACTGCAGGGTAGACAGACACTAAGTAGCACTCTAAGGATGCTGTTGCCTTGGATTTCACAAGGACTAACTTTGGCCAATAAAAGCAAGGCAATCTTTTGCTCAGGAGAGCAGCACTCCAGCAGAGCTTCCTATGACAGGCTGCCATGACACACAGCAGGCAACACCTGAATCTGGGGAGCCGCTCTCTTCTCTGACGCTGTGCATACAGCCCATGCTGACAGATTAATATTCGCGCGGAGGGGACCATCTGCAGCGCTTCCGCCCGCGTGGGCGTTTAGAGTTCATGCTTCACATAAAAGTTAGCATTCTTTGACCACTCTCCAGACAGCAGCAGTTTTGCGTTAAAATTAACACGCCTTACCAGTTAAAATAATCATAGTGCGTTTATATTGATCTCAGGAGATATATCACTTACTGCATTGGTCTGTTGAGAGAATTATTAAAATGGAAACAGCAGCAAATCTTTTCTGTGCACAGTAACTACTCTGAATGGGGTGTGATAAGGATTTTGAGGATGTCTGGCTGTAGAGAATTGCATATACAATTACATATAATTGTGATTAATTTTTTCATATAGCTGTTCTCTTGAAAGTAATTGTTTCATTTAGGATGTAATTCGCCACCTTCCAAATATGCTGACACATTTATTTAACAATACTGCAATATTCCTGTTCAACTCAAAGCATTTACATGTGCGGTCTTTCAGCTTGTGCCTTTTCTAAAGCCATCATTTTAAAACCGGCAACCATTTTTAACTTTAAACTGAATCAATTTCTCACTTAAAATGGCTAATTTTTAACAGCTGTGATTTAGATCAAGCCAAGCTGCCTTTGACCACATTAACACCCCCAAATGCCCCCCAGGGCATCCAACCCTTCAGTATGAAAAAGCAATACAATGTGGTAAGACAGATCATAATTTTGACTAGGCTGCCCTGAGTTTGCAGGGGGTTGGGCTCAGCTTGCAAGGTCAACAGCAGGTAATATCCTGCCAAGATCTGTTTAGTGAGTAGAGGGCTTGTTCTGACATGTGATTAGAGGCTCTGACAGATGAGCTGCAGTAAGAGGGATCTCACGCCCGTTGTCGCCCATCTATGATTGGTCAGACAGGGATGAATGCTTTCATGATGGAGCGCTAAAGAGGGACTCCGATCTGGACCCTCAGGGGTGACGGGGACCCACTCTGCGTCTCGTTCGTCACATCTAAACCCTGAGATTAAATCAGCAAAACAGGCAGAAAATTGCTTCGAGTCGCTTTGCGGTGTTAGTTCTGGATGGATAGCTTGCTTTTTCACTTTGAAGCCTGGCTTGTTGCCACAAGAATTGAAGAAAGGACCAAGGACCAAGCTGGTCTTTGTTTGAGCATTTGCCTGTAATCCCGGCCAATGCAGAACTGTAAACGAATAAACAACAACAACAAAAAAGGATAAAATATTAACAAATAACATAAGCTGGTTTTAGCGGCGGTAATTAAGGATTTGCTTTACTATTAAACAAAGACTAGTGGTAATCATAAATAAATAGCACAACATTAACATTTTGAAGCAGATAAAGCCATAATCCTTTAGGAGAGCTCCATCCACGCAGTGCTGAAGCAGTATGTTAATTCCACTGCTTACTGCCACTTTCAGATAAACCAGACACAATGTGACTGCTGCTTTCTCATGCCAGGACTAGTTTTTAGACATTGTTACTTTCTCAAACTCTGACTGAGCCAGTTGGCTTCCGTGTGCCTAATGTGAGAGGAATGTCAATGCTGGGGGTGAACCTGCTGGCCCAGTGCTGGAGATCTGAATTGGCCCTATGTTGTGTTAGGGCTGAATGCTGACTACAGCATTTGAAAGGGAATACCTCACACAGGGACTAAAATCATTCACTGGAAGTTATAAATGATATAGAACCACAGTTGAAGTGACACAGTTAAAGCTAATTAGCAGACTTGCTATTTGATCATGTAGTGTGTTGCCGCTCACATAATTGAGCTATTAACTTGTCAGTGGTTTGGGAGTGAGGCATATTTAACTGCCTTTAGAGATTAAATGTGTAACACAACTACACTGAAACATGACATTTGCTAATCATTAGATTACAAAGCAAAAAACACATTATTCATATAAACTGGATGTGAATTGAGGGTAACATCGACTGTTGACAGTACATAAAAGTTAGGTTATTTTATGACATACTTAAATTCCATAATGAAATAATTACATTTAAAAAGTTATTGCTTAGAGGTTGCACTTTATTAAGTCATAAATTATGTTCAGTAGTAATTACCTTGAACCTCAGTTACTGAACTGAACTGCGAAATGCTGTGATTGGTTAAACAGTTATTTTTTCAGATGAATTACAGCATTGTCAATAAATACAGAAGATATTTATCCATAGTCTGTTAAAGAAAGGTGAAGCGCGTTTCTTTCTCAGCCCTCATTTAGTTCATTCCTATGTAATCATCAGGCAGACTTAGTTTTGTAGGTCACCCATGACAGAAAGCACTTTCTTGGGACGTAGCCGAAATGTGGGTCACCTGCAGCGCTGAATGAATTGGTTTTGTCTGTAGACTCTGTAGACACCTTACTAGATTCCATAAAAATGCCCTGACAGTTTGGTTAATACTGGGAAGGAGTCACTAATGAAGAAATCTCTCTTCCAGAGGTGTGCTGTATACACTGTATTATTTCTCCACTGGTCCAGAATCAGCTTCATTAAAAATCAATATGATGAAGTTGAGAAGGTACTTTTTAATGATGTCAGTGAAGCAGCAAATGTCCTGGATGGTGTCTGGTTTAGATTTAGGACAAAAAAGTTGATAAACTGTTAAAGTGCTATTGAAAGCATTACAAATTATGGAGCACAATTGTGAATGCTTGTCGATCAGACTGTGTCCAAGGTCAGCCCAAGAATCAGCACCATGGAGCAGCTCATACAGTAATCATCCAACACAGAGATGGATTTCCAGGATAGCTCATAATGCTGCTCAATGGTGTGTGCTTGGATCGATGGAAAAGCACACAGCCACTGTTATAGTTTCATAAATGGATTTGTAAGTCATCACCTGGCTGAGAAACGCTCATTTAGGAGCCGCGGTTGACCATTTGTTTTTTTTTTGTTTTTTTCTTTTCTTTCAACACTTGTGCAAAGATTATTTTTTCCATCTAATTAATATAACTGAGATTCTTGTCTCTACGATCAGTTATGCTGTGGTGCTGTGATCTGAATGCAAAGTGTCTGTTCTGTTTGTCAGTGATATTGTGTCTCCCCACTGGCCTCAGACCAGTCCTTTCAGGGCTGCCGAGTATCTATGCCACAATTCTCTGTTTTGCTTGGCTTGTCTATGCTTTAAAAGGAAGTCAGAGGCTATAGCTCCAGGTTTAGTGAGCAGATTCAAAAAATGAATATGTCTGGCAATCTTAAAAACACAGGCACACTTTCTCAACACTATACGAGCAATGTGAATTTAAAGGTCTCCCAAATGCCAAATAAAACGCTCTCCAACGCAAAGCATTCTCTTGGCATTTCTCCCATGAACTGATTGACAGCAAGGTGCGAAGTCTACCCATAACCTAAAACCATACTGTATGTTTTTTATCCAACTATATCATTTCCAAAAAAACACTAAGTCATTATTAACTTTGAAACTGCTGAAATTTTTGGCTTAGGCTTGCACTGCTGCTTTTCTTTGGAAACAGTAGCTGGTTTCCAAGCTGGTGGACTGTCTTTGACAACATAACAGTTTAAGGTGGTCAAGATGTATTTTGAAACATGATTGCTGGCTGACCAGCCAATGACTAGCTTCATCATTCATCTAATTTTATTTTCAAAAATAATAATAAACCCAGAATAAACCCAAATAGTCCCAGACACTAGATTACACACTGAAATATTGCTTTATGGCCAATCCTACCATTTCTGGGGGCTATATTGTCTCTGTAAAATATGCCTCGGGACTCATAAAATTACACACAGACTGATAAATGAAAGGCATTATAGGTTGTTTTTACAATGCAAAAAGAGTTTCATGACAGTTGAGCCCCATTTACTGAGTTATAATGATGCTGGAATATCTGATTGCAGCGATAAGTGATTTGTGCGTGTCTGCAAGTAATAAGCCAGGCAGGTGTACAGGCAGAGAAAGAGATGTGCACACTGAACTGAACAGCTCTGTGGTTCACTGGAATTGTTGCTCTTTCAGCACTTTCAGCACAGTAGCACAGTAGCACAGTAGTCAGAGGAGATAGGGCTGGCCTACGATGACATTGCCTAAGATGAATTCTATCATGCGGATTAAGAAGAAATGGAAAGTTCAGGACATGTCAGTCAACATTTGAGACCGGAGACACTGGAGAAGTCTACAGGGATTAAAGTTTAATAATTCCTGACTTCAGCCATGTGTGCTTTTCCTAACTTCTCGTAAAGTCCAGATGGAAGGAATGAAGGAAGAACGTTTGTTACTAGCAGTCTCGTTTTACATTTCCAGTGACCGGCGACCCTGTGTTTATTAGCTCAACCTCTGTTACAGCCAGAAAGGCCTCGTGTTCAGACAGTAAAAGTGTTCAGACAGATCCACAAAACATGCAGACCGTCACTTTCAAAGCTTGGTCCAAGGAAGAGAATGTTTGTTGCTTTATCAAACTCTTTTCTTAGGGATATCGTGAGCTGTCAGGAGCAGCAATAGACGCTTCATTAGGAGCAACCCGGATGGAGCGCAAGAATGTTCATATGGTTTAATCTAGACAGTCAAGTCCATAAATAAAATCAATTTGTACTAGGTAAACAGACTTCAAGAGGTCATTTGTTTCCACATGCAAAAAGAATCCTTTCCTGTCTGAATGGCAAGCTATTGATAATTTGTTCCTGCTCTAAAATGAATAAAGCAGCCATGTTGCTCTTTGTTTGCTTATGACAGGAAATTGCTTTTTCGCCACCAACAAGAATTGTGTATTTCCTCTCTCTTACTAAAGAAAGACATTATGTTTTCTTCAGTAGAACACTCTCCTCTTTACCAGATAGTTTAGCCCAAATACTCATCCCACTCTATATGCCCACAGCAATTAGCATCTTCACAATATAATCATCTGGGGTTAATCAGGTATGTAATTGAAACAAGCTCTTTTATCTGCAGCAGTATTTTCAGTTTTCTCACACTATAATGCAGACAGGAGTATTGATTGTGAGTTATTTACTTGTTCACATTTGAGACAGAAAGCTAAGACAGAATATATAGAGTATCTTTTCTGATGGATGACATCAGTTCCGGGCATTATATGACCCCACCAAAGGTCAGCCCCTTGTTGCCACATCACAATTTGAATCTTCTGCAACTCCAAAAATACCCCAAAAGGCATGTAGCAATGCATTCCAGCATGCAGTCACTGACAACTGACCGGAACTGCTTCTGTAAATGTGCTCATCTCTTGGCCAAGTAGGGAGAATCTAAGCCCAAGACTATCCCAGCCATCTTAAATTAACATCAGACAGCCATTAAAACCGTCTTGGGCTGCAGCACTTTAACACATTGATGTCTGATGCGCTGATGGTGCCTCCATCTTTACAGAGCACATTCAGAGGCGTGCAATAGACAAGCAGACAGACCGATAGCTGGACAGACAGGCGGACAAGATAAGACTGCCCACCAATGTAGTACACCGATGGTCTAGCTGTTCCAAGTGCATTACCAGGCCAGGAGCTGCAAGAACTGACAGCTGTTCAAACAAAGGCTAGTTTCCCACAGCTTTGTTCTGACTGGCACTGTCAATGAATATCCTGCACATAGCATCATAAGACATTTAAACATTCTGTTCAGGGAACAGTTATGTGTGGTTGGCACCTCTGATGTCCTCAAGATAATGATGGCAAAGAACCCATGAGGTATTAACAACCCAGGATGCATTAACAACATCAGTTGTGAAAGACAGATCAATATGTTAGGCCTATTATAAGAACATATAACACGCCTAATCAAATTCTGAAATCAGAGATATCTTATATTCTTCATTAGTGTTTAATGAAAGATAAACTTAAAGAGCAGAAAACGTATTGATTTTACTTAAGAAGAGGTTTTGCATTTTGGCCAAGCAGTGGGTAGTCATGTAAGCTTTGCCTCTCATTGGTAACTAACAAGGCTGCTTCACTCCCTAATAAAACCTCCCTCCTGTTTAGGACCCTTGGATCCAGGGGGTCTCTGTCATAGACCCCCCACCCCCTTAAAACTCTCTCTCTCTCTCTCTCTCTCTCTCTCTCTCTCACACACACACACACACACACACATAAACACACTCATGCAACGTCTCTCAGCTCCTGTGTTTCCCAGCCTGGACCCCTCCCCCTCGACCACACACACAATATCAACCTCATTCTCCTAAACATTCTCTTGTTTCCTCATTCTCAAACGGATACAACCCATCAGTACGGACAATTCACCGATCAGAACACCCCCCTGTGGACAAGACGAGAAGACAGTAGCTGGCAGCAATACTACACGAGGAGCTGAGAACTAAATAGAGAACTTGTATATTGTATTTTTAATTTTTTTAATTATATGTGTAATTTTATTTAATTGCCTTTTAAAACTCTATCTATTATTTTTAATATAATCTGTTATGCACCAAGGGTCTGAGAGTAACGTAATTTCAATTCTCTGTATGTCCTGTACATGTGGCAGAATTGACAATAAAGCTGACTTTGACTTTGACTTTGAGAAGCACTAACACAAACCAGCTGCTGCTTTTCTCGGCTGGAGAAGACACAGTTACTACAGAACAGCGCTGACAGGTATGGACACCAGATGACTCGCATCCAAGAGAACACAACTGCAGACAAGCCCACCACGTGTAGAGTTACGGCAAACTACCGTAGATCAGATGCACGCTAATGTTTTTTCCACTGAAAATGCTAGCAGAACTGGAATAATTGCTGAGTTTAAAAAATGTGGACCGCTTCCCCTATAAACCATAATGAACACCCGTAAGCAAGTTATAATGCATCAATTCAAACGCTGCCAAAGAAGTCCCAGACTGTGAGCTAGCTAATACTCAGCGCTTCTGTGATCCTTCACGATATTCAACATGACTTGTGAAGCATTTGCTTTTTTTTCACAAGAGCAAAAGAAAGTGCCACAGCATCCTTCCTCTGATTTGGTCTAGTGTTCAATTCTATGACTTAGAAAATGACAATATCATGTAATGATAAAATGACAATATCATTACCATATACAAAACAATTAAGCACCTAAGAGCAAAGAGCCATTTAACATGCAGTTGTGTCACACTAAAAAGGTAGATGCAGAAATGACTTAGGAGCATCAGAGCTTACCTTGAGACCAGTGAGACCGGTCCTCTGATAGAAGCTCAGAGATGTGCCTCTTTCAATGGCAGGAGATGTGGCACCAACCAAAAGTCAGAAACAGGGTCCTGAAGTGCTTTTTAATTTGTCTTACAGAGAAATGACAGTTCTGTCATTCCACTCTGTGCCTCCACTGAGTGAATGTGTTCCATCCAGCCACTGTGTCTGCTGATGCTGAGAGAGGGAATGAGTGAAAGAGAGAGAGAGAGGGAGGGTAAAGTCCCTTTCTTTTAAACAGTAGACACTTTGCGGTCAGACCCCACTCCCACCTACCACTCTTATATACCCCCCTTCCCTTTCTGTCTCTGACTGGAAGCTGAGGAACTGAAACGGGATGCCTCAAGGCTGTCGCACCAGCACACACACACACACACACACACACACACACACACTTGGAGAAGAGCAGAGAGAGAGACAGAAAAAGAGAGAGAAACCATTTATTCCAAGCTGGAGCAGCCAGTGATTGGATGAAAGCTGCATTAACATACACTTCAGATTAGAATAAATGGAGGATAAAGGAGGAATGATCTTGTGTTTTTGATGATGTGGATGACACAGCGGATGATGGATTATGTACAGTGATATAATCAACATCAGCATAATCAGCCTTTAATACCAAATCCAACCAACCTTACTATGGAAAAAGAGTCATTTTAGTCAAGGTTGGTTCTCTTATGGTTTCAATGTCTTTTCAAAGTGGAACCAATCTCCAGCTTTTCATGCTCCCCTGTGCTTCTGTAAACACACATCTCTTTAGAGCGTTTGCATGTTCACCTTTCCATCTGCGCTACACAGGAACACACACTTACACACACACACACCTCCCCCTACGTGCACTGCAGGTAGAGCAGAACATCCAACTACGCAAGCTGCAATTACCGGACCGCGCAGCATCCCACATTTTATGCAAACAGGAGCTTTTCTTCAAATAAACACAGTGCAAAGAGCTTAGACCAGCTGATGGAAACATCTCCGTTGCCATCCTCTCTTCAGATGTTCCCTCAGTTCAAACGTGATGATGCTCTTTAAACATACTTCATTAGTGTGCAACCAGCACAGGAGATGATGTCTCTCGTCATGTCAAAAACTGACCTTTAGTCCTCTTGGGGGGCGAGAAAGCTCATGAGATACAGAGGCACCCGCGGAGACCGGGCGCTCGCCCCCCCAGAGAGGAATCAAGAACATTTTTCTGGTGAGAGAAAATCAACCCCCATCAGTGTGTGCTCAATAAGTCATGAATCTGTGATGATACACTCGGTCGACATGGGATTTTAATCTAGGTCTCATTTTAGAGGCGAGAATCACTACATTTCAAATCAGGCCTGGGCAGTGATCAAATTCAAATGCTTCCCCTCTTTTTCCTGCCATGAGGAAAAATGATAGCATTTTCATGTTACTCTTCTATGGAAAAATACAATGTGGGGAACTGGAGATGAACGCCGGCAGAGGATATTTCCCAGGGTGAACTCTACAGGAAAAAGAAATCTCCTGGTAGTGTCGTGTATGTGTGTGAGTGTGTGTGTGTCTTTCTCACAAACATACACGGGTGGTGAGGGGAAATGCAGCCAAAATGAGATCTACAAGAGTCTTTATGGAAATGCATTAATATACGCCCACCATAATGTCATATATATCCAACCGGTATGTCTTCATTATCATTCAACAGAAAAAGAAGGTAATCTGTGCTCAGTACACGAACAGCCATGATTGTGTGTGTGCATGTGTGCATCCTTCTCAGGGTCTCCATCTTCCAGGAACACACATCACCCATCTCCATCTGTTCCTGCTCTCACCTTTCTCTCACATTATCTCCTTTAGCCAATCACAGCACTTCACAGGGAACAGGAGTGGCAGTGGGGGACTCCAGGTTTGTCAGGCGTCCTCGCGCTGTTGACATCCACGGGAAAAATGCATTCACCTGTGTTCTGATTTCCCAGCTGACAACACTGCGTGTGTCGTTCAGCCCATTTCTCCCGAGCCGTAACCACGCGCAAACTACACGAACCCATTTAATTCGCAGGGAAATGTTTAGGGACATAATGAGGTGCACGTTTAAATAGAGGCACATTAAAATCGGCTGAGTCAGAGGGGAAGGAGTCCACTCTTACAAACATTTAGTCTGTTCCTAACAGCTTTTCACCATTTCTTAAAGAGAACGTTTATCCGCAATGAAAATTATGTCATTATTTACTCACCCTCATGTGGTTTCAAAGCCGTATGTCGTCATTTTTTCCGTGGAAAACAAAAGTTCACATTTTTGAAGATACTGCACAACGCATACAAAGCACCGTAAACGGAGCTTAACAGACCCTAATGATCACTATGAGCTTGCATTTCCAAAACCTACATATGCATAAATATATATATATATATATATATATATATGTACATATATATGTTACATTATGCATTTAATTAAGCAACCGAATACATGACTATTGTTTCATATGTTGTAACGCACAGGTATATCTAATTGACTGATGGAAATATTTGTTGTAACATTACACGAAACAATATTTTTCGATATTTTTCCACATGATTCCACATCTGCTGTAGAGAGCTCAAATTTAAAAGGTTGCTGGGAGCACAGCTCGCATACAGTTCATTTACCCACATAATTGGTGGGAGAAATACGAGGGCTTGACCGGCAGCGGGGCACTTTCTATCAGCACCAGTGAGATCTAATTATGAGCGGAGAAGCCCTGGGTAAAGTGTCAGAGGAGAGAGGAGCGATGTTGAGTGTGAAGACAGTTGCAGATACGAACTCAACACTCACAGTCATCCTCATGACCCAAACAGACCTGTTTACCTCATTAAAAATGAATTCACAAGTAATATTGGCTTGTGTCCCACGCCCTCCCTCCCCATCTGAGGCGTATCATTATCTATTATGCAGAAGGGAGCCCAAGCGGGACAGGTTAACTTAGAGAAGGCCATTTAAACAGCATGTAGAAGTTACTGTGTCTTCCTCCCACCCAGAGTTTGGTGCCACCAGGACTGAGAAATTGAAAGACTAATGATCTGTATTAGCGTAAAAAGCATATATTAAGTGCAAGGAGAAACCAGCCACTGGCTAAATGGGTCTGTGGCTATAATTAGTTAAGCAAAGGGCTTGATCCATAATTTATAAAGCAAAGTCACGTATTTGGTATGAATACAGAGAAACACAGGAAGAGGTGAAAGGCTCCTTTCTGCCATCTACATTTATGCATTAATCCGGCATATGCGACGAAGTGAATTATGGTCATTAGTCTTTGGAGAATGGAAAACAGCCATTACTGCCCTCTGATATGGGGGTGGCTTTTTACATAATAGCATAATATAAATACACGGACCAACACAAGCAGATGAAAGAACGGTTGCAGACACACAAGACGTGGTGATAGAAACGGCTGGAGATGTTTTGGACCACACACAGGTCAGCAACTGTGCGCGTATATAAAAAGCCTGTAAATTTTTCAGGACAAAGAGAGCAGATTAGGTCTTCTCTGTGACCCGATGACCTAAGAACCTCTGAGGGGTTCAGAGCTCAGGAGCCACCAAAATCACCTCAGACTTCTGCTTTTGTTAGCCAATGGTTGATGAACATCTCTCAGGCAAGAGATGTGGAATGTGAAGATCTATAAAAATGAAAGATGAACTGTCTGTCTGAGAAATTGCAAAATGGATACCATGCAAGACCACACTATTTCTTACTACATTTACACGGGGTTCCTTCAGTTCCTCCTTAATGATAGGTTGGAAAAAGAGAGACGAAAAACTATCATGAACAGTTTCAACTAGCGTTCAGGGTAATTTAGAAAGCAGAACCTGCATCTTTCATTCATCCTCGCTTCTGTATGTTTTTACAAAGATATGGTGTTTTTTTTATTCAGCAATGCAATGGAAATGGCTACACATTCCTTTAACATCAGTAGAGCTGAACAAATTATAGAAAGATAAATACACTCATTCTTCCCAGCTAACAGGGAACGCTCTCAGAACATTGGCTAACGTTTTGAAAAGTTCTCTCACAGTTACCAAGCACATTCTTGCAGTAACATTTGTAGAACTTTCTCAATGTTTTATATATTATATATATCAAAAACGTTATTCTTAGATTGTTAGCTGGACATTTTGAAGACGTTACAGAATTTAAAAAATGTTGTATGTTCTTAATAATGTTCTTATAAACATAATAATGTTCTTATAAACAAGCAGTAATGTTAATATTATGTCTAACAGTCTGGATATTTTGAGTGTTCCTAAAACATTCAAAATAAAATTTTTAACATATTTGTTACTTAACGGAAATATTAGGGAAGTGTTCTTAAAGCCTAAAATTGTTAGCTGGGTCAATATGTCTTAGCAGAATTCTAATAAGGAAGACACATTTGTTTGAGACTTGTATGTAAGGAATCTTTCTCTCTTTATGTCTGCTTGTGAAATGACCCTTATGTTGCCTTCCATCATCAGAGCTCGTCAGGTTAGAAGACCTGAAACCTTAAACCTTTCATTCCTGTCAACTGCTTGTCACTGTCGATTTGAAAATCTAATGATTCTGCACATACTGGCCATTTGCAGTTCTTATTTAAGATAGCTATCAATAGATGAGATGAACACAGTTTAGTAGCAACCCAGCTAACAATTTTAGGTTGTAAGAACATTTTCCTAACATTTCCATTAGGTATCAAAAATGTTATTGTTCCAAATGTCCAGTTTTTTAGATGTTATATTACCGTTATTGATTGGTTATAAGAACATTATTATACACCAATGTTGACCAATTTTAATATGATTATAAAGTTCTACAGACGTACTATTAAGGTTGCTGCAAGAATGTTCAGAGAATGTTAGCCAGTGTTCTGAGACCATTCCCTGTTAACAGAAGAACTATGCCAGAAGACTATGGCGTAATTAAATAGTACAGATATGTCTAGCAATCAAAGTTGTGACTGAATCATGTAAGAATCATATTTATTTATGTCATGTTGCATTCGTTTGTATTTCCCTTTATGAATTTAATTACCAGTTAAGGGATGGCAACCGCTAGCATCCAGCACTGGTGTGAATTCACGCACTACCACAGGCAGCCCACACACATGCGCCCAGAAATGTTTATACTCTGTGTGTTCTCCGTTAAACTATTGAAACCCTGAATTTTGTAATAAAATCTAAATAAAATCTCATTGTATTATCCAGGCATTTTTATTCAGTTTACAAAAATTAGCTGTCATTTTTATTTAAAAACACAAATTTTAAACTAGAACAACTAGCTACCATGATCCATCTGGTTACTTTAACAAATGGTACAATATAAATACCAATGATGCAACCAAACCTCTTCTTTTACTCAATGTTCTCTAAACCCAGTTTTACAAGATGCAGAAGTGAAAGGAAAAAGACACGCTTTCAATCATAATGAATCTGATTCAAAACCCTTTCTCTCACTGGCTCTCTCTGAGAGTCTGATATTTCACTCCTCTCCTCAGCTCCCCATCTTGTATTTCAAGACATCGCATCCCTCCTTCTCTCTCTTCCTCCGTCCACCTCCATCTGTCTGTCTGCAAACAGCTCTGATGACATTGTACGATGTCCCGCGCTTCCACAGACGCTGTGAAATCCCCACACCACCATCACGTTTAACTCCGAGAATAACGGTTTACCCCTGCGACTTTCACCGGTTTTGACAAAAGACGACACTCTTATCCAATGTCCCCTGCCTCTCCTTCCCTTCACAAAATAAATGAGCTAATACATCAGTTAAGACATGTAGTGGCACTTTTATCACGATGTTCAGTCTTTCTCTCACCTTATCTAGTCAGGAAATATTGAGCCAAATATGACCTTCCCTCCGAACCCTTGGAGCATTAAGCAGTATCTCTGGCAACACTGGGAATAAGGTGTAGTTACCAGGGCTGGGTAGAGAGACGCACCAGGGCTGGGTAGAGAGACGCACCGCCAGTTTGGATGGCTGATTAATTCATACGAAGCCGGCGGAGATACAGGTCTGCGTGTCAGGGTGTATTTTTGAGGAGATTAAGATGTCCTGGAGGTTTATGTCTCTGTTTCCCTCGAGCCGGGAGTGCAATAACGTGTTGACTGCGTGCCGCAGAGAAGACTAAGCTTTGGTCTACCAACGAAGCTTTGCAAAGCTATCTTGTGACAACAAGATACAACCTGACTAGGCACTCTATAAATCCTGTAGTTTGGAAACTCTCCTCTGTTGTTTTCTAAGGTGATAACTGACGGAAACAGAATCTACACTGGACTTTTTTAAGCGTATTGTTTTTTCAGTTTAATTGATAGTTGGCTGCTGGATGGATTGGGTGAGGGTGCAGGGCTTTTGCACTGGTAGCATGACAGGAGATTTCCTGGATTGCTTCTTTTTAGGACTCTGGCTTTGTGATCTTCCAGCACAGCTCTGTCTGAGCTGTGGATCGTCTTCAGCCTGTTCTTTGTCTTCTCTCCCCATGCATCTCTGCTTAGATGAATGAGAGAGCGAAGAAGGAACAAAGAGCAGGATAAAGGGTATTTTATGGGGCAGATGAGCTTAGTTGAGGTTATGGCAGCCATCTCTATGGAGAGGTGCTGGGAATTCTACTGACAGATATTGTCATTCTCATGCTGATTTTGGGTCAGTGCTATTCTTCCAAACCCTATATGATGCTCATTATGAGACAGATAGCAAAACAGGTCTTGGATCAGTCTGAAAGTGTCTTCTGTCAGCACTGCAGTATACTGTCAACTCTCTATTACCTGCTCCAATGGGACAGGTAATGACACAGCACCAGCCTCAGCAATGTGCGCAGCCTGTACACACACCTAATTTGTATCTGTCTTACTGCACCTGTCTCACTCAACAGGCTGCTCGTCTGAAGCTGATGAGATTGTGTTCTGCTTTACTGCTACAATATTCCCACCATTGAAGCCCTCAAGAATATGTAAATATTTTAGTTGTACTGTAAATATTACAGTACCGACTCTATAATGCGACACTATGCTAGTTTTATGTCACTTGTAACAGTTTATTTTCATAATAAAATGCTTTCAACACAAATGAATATTTAACTTGGTATATTTGAATATGAATATTTATTTGTTACGTATCCATATAAGAAGTAAGATAATGAACAGTCAGCTGGTCATTATCACAAAATTTAAAATGATACAAGAACTGGTTTACATCGTGGTGTATTCTACGATAATGACTGGCTGACTGTATGTTATTCCCTCTATATGGAATACTCTGAAAACAGTGCGATTTCCTCGAAAACCCTCTCCTCAGGACCGTATATAGACCTGTCCATCATCTAGACTGACTTTAAAATGTCATGCTTTCAGTGCGATAGCCTGCCATTTATGCACGACAGCGTTCCATTTATATATTTTCCTGTGCGCTCTTTCTCACAGGACCTCTGAAATATCATCCCTTGGCAAAGGCGCTAGTGAATCCCACCTCCAAATAATGTTCGCCCTCAACTCTGTCCTTTCCTTCTTTCTTCTTCTTTATCTCCACCTCCTTTCATCTGCATATTCACATCGCTTGTGTGAGCAATCCTGCAGGGTGTTAAATAGAGGACAAGTGACGCCTCAGCACGTCGGCTAGCTCTGTCAGCTCCTCAGAACACACTTTCGCTCTCACGCACACACATTCGCACGTTTTCTACATTATGCGCTCGCATTCGTGTGCATGCAGAACACACACCGCAAATGTCAGTCACATTCCACCTGGAATAGCAAACTTGGACATGTTTGACACTTAATGTTATTCCAGCAAGTTGTGTTAGCAATAACCTCTAACTGCATTCCTCCCTGATAATATGTGAGACAATGATGTTGCCGGGTTTCAGTACAGTCAACACCTCTTCCGTTTTTGTCATTAGGGAAATGAGTAATGCCAGGATTATCTTAAAAGCTAGCATACAGCAGATGTTATGAGGATGCTACATTAGAATATTGTGTAATAAAGATTACGCCAACCAAACAGACACTATATTTTAATCGGAAAGTACACTGTTACTTGTACACACAGTTATATGCAATATGTCAGCTTTATTAACCTCTTCAGAAAACTAAAAATTAGCTAGAAAATTAGCCGTCAAAGTAAAAAAGCATCAAATTAAAGTGGGCGTGGCCACTGGCATGATGCCATAGAACATTTGCATACTATAAACAAAGACCAAACTACCTTTATGCCAATGAAGCAAACAATTAAATATAAAAACCGCAGTGATTATTTTTTCCATCAATTCACTGTGCCACAATTATCTTTGCACAATTAACAGAAGTAGCTTCCATGTGACTAGTCCCAGCAGAGGGCTTTAAGTTTACAGATCAGTGGGTTCGAGAAGGTTAGCAGTAGAGCAGCTCTCAGTTTGTGTCCTCTCACCCTTGGCTGGACCCTTAAACATCTTACCCAACCAACTCTGTTTGACACTCTGGGCAGCAAACACAAGCAGAATCAGAGCCACGCAGAGGGCAGAGGAACACTGGTGCGCATTTATGTATGGTATTGAACAGTCTCCTCAAACCGTAATAAATCATGGATCAAGAGCGGAGCTTATTGCTTTTGAGACTTTAAACAAACAACTTCAGTTTTCCATGTTGAGAAGTAAGAGTGGGCGGCAAACAGACAAAACAGAGTAAAACTTTGCGCTTCACACATTGATTTTGGTTAAGACGGGCTCCACAGATCACAGTCTGCCTGAGTAATGCACACTTCTGAAGCACATGACATTTTATGTGAACTTCAAATTTAAATGCGTGTGACATTTGTAAGTCAAATGCCAAGATGGTTGTCTCTAAAGAAATTTCCTCATTCTTCTAGGTCTCCTCACAAAAGTTCTACATGTAATACTTAATATATTTTTCTACTCAAAAATAAGCATTACAGAAACGTTAACAAAAATCGTTATGCAATTTAAACCAGAAAGTTACCGAGTACAACAAAATCATTCTTTCCAGGTGTTTCACAATGCAACCAAGATTGCTTTAAGACCGTCGCATTTTGTGGACTGTCAAAATCATTTACCGCAACAAGAAAATATAAAGATACGCTTGGACGCGTCCAGATGTCTCATATATATTGTCCCTTCAGCTGTTCACACCATTTCTTTACATTTTGTATAGTTACTTTTAGTTTTACTGTCACAACTCTGAGCACAAAAACGTTTCGGGTCACCTTCAGGGACCAATCACAGCTATTGTTTGCGTTTATGTTCTCCCCAAGGACAAAGCAAGTACGATTCCAGCCTGAAAAAATTCCAAAAGCAACGCTCCACAAATCTCCATGGACTCTCGGGGGACCGAGATGTTCTAAAATAACACGGCAAAATCTGCAGCACGTACACCTTAACAGCTACGTTTGCATGGAATTCTCGATTTTATTACACTCTCTAAATGACCATGTTGTACAGAGGGTGAGTGGTAAGACTCCTGCTAGGATTCTCCTACAATAAACTACCAGTTCAGATTTCTAAGAGGCTCCACAAATCTCCCGGACTGGTGGGTTTATTCTTCAGTTTCATACCCCACATATGGCCCTTAGAAACCATACTGAAAACATGTTCTGAGTTTACCGCATGCAACTGGCAGATTTGCCAGTTCTTTTAAAACAAACATTACGTTTGAAACATGTCCAGGAACAATCAACACAAAGCAAACAAAAATAGCACTACAAAAACGCTGTATCTATTAGTTGCTTTGGATAAAAGCGTCTACCAAATGCGTACATGTAATTTCTAATGTTTAGGAAAGCAATGTTGGTCAGATGTATTTAACGTATTTATGATACATTTGATGGCATTCCATGATTCATATTCAACAAACTAAAGACTTCATTGAAACTGAGATATGCAGGAACATTGCAAGAACATTTCATCAATGTCAACTGTCACATCTGTCACAGTCATATCACAAATGAATGAAGATAAGAAGTACACACTGTTTTCTTCGTATATTTTAAACAGAGAAGATGACAAACATTTCATCATGCTATAACGGTCTCTTGGTTTCAAGCGTGTTTGCCACTGCAATCTGCAGCTGTCACTGGCATTCTTCTCGCATGTCTCTGTGTTTGTGGAACAGGTGAGTTTGTAATCTAGCGTTCAGGGAATCAGGCTGTAATTACAGCACTGACTGCTGCTCACGATTGAAGAGCCAAAGCAATTTCCTCCTGAAGACTTCAATGCTTCTACCATGTATTTAAATGCACATGCAGGAACTCTTGACAAATCTGGGCCAACAATCAAATCCCCCGCCTGCTCCTCTCACCAGGTATTAAGGGATTAAAAATAACATACAGACAGTTCCAGAAGAAAAAGAAAGAAAATGTTCTACTGATGTCTTTGCTTTAAAGGAGAACAGAACTTTCTACTGTCATGCTTTTGTATGAAAGAATATGCACTGCAACATAAATGATGGGTTTGTAACAACTTGAATGCTACAGTATCGGTATCATGGAATCTCAGTTTTCATTGGATACATTGTGATCTTCAGCATACACATGGCTGATAAGCCCCTCCCCCACATATGCAGCTGTTGGCGAAAGGTTACACCATTGTCAGAGAAACCTGACAATTTGACATCTAAACGTTAATATACAGCCACCACCTGTGGTCTCTTCACACTACTAAAAGTCAAGACCTGTATTTGAGGTACAAAGAGAAACGACCGGCCTGATGGAAAATAATCTGCAACATATTTCTCATTGATATGTTTATGGTGCGTGACTTCATCAGTTAAATTGGTTTAAGGAGTTTAAGAAGTGTAGGGTCGCATACACAAACATCTTTGCTGTTTAAAAAGCAGATCGTATTTCATCTGCCGTGCTCTGATTAGACACGCTTTTAAACACCAAAAAACAGATGTATAACCAAATTAAAACCAGTTTTGTTTTAATTTTCTGTTTGAACAGTAAATTAAATCATGTTGCATTTTAATCATTTAGCGAATTATACTGATGTGCACATTTATGTCCTTGCTAAGATGCTTACTTATGATAGTAAAGAAAATAATAATTTATCACATTTTTGTTCCACAATCACAATTTTTGGAAAATCTCTAACCTCACATTTTTACTGTGTATTTCTTGCATTGAAATATCTCATATGTGAATAGCCCTGTTTTTCTACTTTATATAATGTAATAATTAGCCAAATCTGAATTTCCCTGTTAGCACAAATCAATTTCTTTCCCCTCCAGGCAAACTGTAATGAAAATTTATCGAGAAAACAGCACCTGATTATCTGAGGAAAATTCATATGTATTTCCAAAGCAATCAGAGGGAGATACATCATCTACCACCGTTACCATGACAACATATTACTTTCATGTCTTGATTATTGACGGCAACCGGTTCCACACTAGATATACAAGCAATAAGCATGACGTTCCACTATAACAACCTCTACAAATATCCTCATCCTTGCACACTGATATTTTGAATATTAAAATCTAACCAAGTGAAATGAGATATTGGTGTTTGTTTTAATGAGAGGTTTAACATGCAGTCTACCACAGAGTAAAAAGATACATGGACCTCTGGGTTCAAAAGGTGCTATTAGGAGTAATAAGAGACACACAGTTGCTTGAGGCCATGACCTTTGTCATGCATTGGAGAGGTACAAAATTACAAAAGACCCAAATAGTCTTTCCTTCCAACCATCATTCAACAGACATAGTCACAGCAATGCACTCAGGTGAGTCTGAATCCTTAAGGTGATGGATCTCCAAGCAATCACATAAACCCACAGAGATTTTCACTGCTTCGTTTCATAGCAACAAGCTGACACTGAGCAGAACAGCAAGCCTCTAAAAGTCCCTGGTAATTTAATGCTTAACTTCAAAGCTGAGGTTTGGTTCATGAAGATGGAAATGTAGTGGCGTCCAAGAAACCATAACACATAGTTACATGATGGAGTTTTCATCATGTGACCACAAATGGCATAATCTCACAGAGCTCCATCGACTTACAGTAGGATGGGAAGATATGTGACTCAAGACCTTTCACTCAAAAACTCATCAAATGAGACTGAGCTATTCAAACATGGCTTAAATTCAAACATGGCTCAAATTAGCCGTTCTCATCGACAGACCGCCAGCTCAGACAGTTAAAGATGGGCAGCAAGACAGAACATGGCCACATTCAAGTGCAAGTGCTGTTTCATCATGCAAGTCATGGATGAAACAGCATGAGTATTTCTGTGAGGTCTTTTAATTAACATTAAAACATGAGGGAGGAAATGAATAACTGCTAAAATGTAAAAAAAATGCATCAAATGTGTACTTATGTTATGTTACATATGTTAAAACAAGTTATTAAATAAAATCAACATGGAAACCCATAAAAAACAGATTTCAGCTGCGTTTTCGCTCATGTCTTACGAGCAGTGCAAAAAACACAGCCAAAATCCACTTCTGCCTCCAATAAAACCATCTAACATCTGGAGAATATTCCTTCTTAGTCAGATAGCAAGTCTGAGAAAAGACGTGGAGACCTCAGAAGGGCATTAAAACAGGGACTCAAACATGTCCAGAAGCCCAAATTGTCTAGGAAAAGACATGAGAAAGAAACTGTGCTGAGGCAGTTCCACTCTTCCCTCAGTTGTCATCACCTGTCCCCTCAGACGGATCTAAGACCTCAAGACCACTCGGATACTAAATTACTCTTCCTCTCTCCTCCGGTCCCCTCGTTTCTCTTTTCACCAGTCAATCAACACAGGCCAGCATGCATTCCTGACTGCAGCTTTAAAGCAGGGATATCTCCAGCAAAACACAATTAGAGCACGACATCTTTACTTCTGTTCTCTAAAAAGATTAACGGAGGTAAATAACTTAAAGTTCGGTCATTTTCATGTCAGCCCTGTGACAGAAAGTCTGTTTTTTCTTCCTTACCGAGTTCTATAATGAAAACTCTGTATTCACTGCTGATTTTGCTCCCCACCCAGACCATCTAATGACTGGTGCATCCATTTATCTCAATATTCACTGTGTGGCATAAAGGACGACTGAAGGGGCTAGACTTACAGGGCTCATTCATGTGTGACTGACATTCACAGCGGACCCCTGATCCCATTGTGGGTCGGGCTGCAGACGCCTGCAAAGTCCATTAGAGAAAGGGGTGTGCATTGAAATGCTGGGAGAGTATGAGAGAAGAATGAATGGATGTGGTGGCCCTCTTGTTTTTGTTTCCGTAACTTCCACTGTGTGCGCCGCTAGGCAGGGCTCCAGACAAAGAACACACTGTTTTGCCTCAAGGTGCGAAAAAGACGGGATGGAGAAGACACAGCAGTATGTCTACATTCCTCTGCAGCCACTGAAAGACTACTATTGCTTCTAACTCTATCCCCCAAAACTATAAAGTGGCACATGACATATGTTTTAGAATACGCCTAAATGTAATAGTCTTTGTATATATTTGTATACTATATATATATATATATATATGTGTGTGTGTGTGTGTGTATATATGTATATGTTATATATATATATATGTGAATAAATGCATTACAGTACAGTATATACCCATATTAACATGTCTAAATCTGATCTAATCATATAGCACCTGTTTTAATGTCACCGGCAATATATACACATTATCTAAACTGCAAAATCACAATGCATAACTGAGTCACCTGCATCCAACCAGAAACAAAAACTCATGGCCAATCACAACACTGGCTTTTCTCCTCTGCTTTCCAGTCTCATACAGTATCTCAAACAGCAGGTCTTTGCTGTGGCCAGACACTTACATCATGTCCTGAGAGTATCAGAGCACAGTCTGGTCAAGAGACTCTGGGATGCCTGTATAGGCTCATCCAGTCCCGGCATGACATATAATACAGATATGTAGATACAGTTCACTCAATGTCTTTGCAGTCCAGTGTCCAATAAACCCATGAACAGGCTCCTGTTTCTTTTACCCCCAAAACAATTACCTACATTGTGAAAGTAATGAATCATTTAATCCTGAAATATTACCCACTGCCCTGCCCCAGAATACCCTCAACACCCCTTGTTTCATCTGTAAATATCTCTATCCTTACCCACACCTGTAAATATCCCTTTATCCTCACCTACACCTGTAAATATCCCTCTATCCATACCTACACCTGTAAATATCCCTCTATCCTCACCTATACCTGTAAATATCCCTCTATCCATACCTACACCTGTAAATATCCCTCTATCCATACCTACACCTGTAAATATCCCTCTATTCATACCTACACCTGTAAATATCCCTCTATCCTCACCTCCACCTGTAAATATCCCTCTATCCTCACCTAGACCTGTAAATATCCCTCTATCCTCACCTACACCTGTAAATATCCCTCTATCCTCACCTACACCTGTAAATATCCCTCTATCCTCACCTACACCTGTAAATATCCCTCTATGCATACCTACACCTGTAAATATCCCTCTATCCTTACCTACACCTGTAAATATCCCTCTATGCATACCTACACCTGTAAATATCCCTCTATTCATACCTACACCTGTAATTATCCCTCTATCCTCACCTCCACCTGTAAATATCCCTCTATCCTTACCCACACCTGTAAATATCCCTCTATCCTCACCTACACCTGTAAATATCCCTCTATCCATACCTACACCTGTAAATATCCCTCTATCCCCACCTACACCTGTAAATATCCCTCTATCCTCACCTACACCTGTAAATATCCCTCTATCCTTACCTACACCTGTAAATATCCCTCTATCCTCACCCACACCTGTAAATATCCCTCTATCCTTACCTACACCTGTAAATATCCTTCTATCCATACCTACACCTGTAAATATCCTTCTATCCATACCTACACCTAATATCCTTCTATCCATACCTACACCTAATATCCTTCTATCCTCACCCACACCTGTAAATATCCCTCTATCCTCACCTACACCTAATATCCCTCTATCCTCACCCACACCTGTAAATATCCCTCTATCCATACCTACTCCTGTAAATATCTCTCTATCCTCACCTACACCTGTAAATATCCCTCTATCCTCACCTACTGTCAGAGGTACAGAAGGGCAGTGAATATGAATGTGTCTATCCTCCATCATAAGAGGCATTTTTATCAGGATCCCTCCTCTGGAGACGGGCATATGGCTGCACCATACCGGCCGTCTGTGATGTGCCCTGCTATTGACACACAGAGTTATTATCACCTCCAGGGAGCTCTAAAAGTAGCATCAGTAAACATCTCAATACTCTATTAATCTGCTGGTATGATTGCTGGCGCTTGAATGAAAAACAGAATGCACATTAACTATAGAGAATGCATGTAACTATAAAGATACTGTGCAGTTTTAAACATTTGGATACAGCATTAAAAAGCTATTTGTTTTAAGGTTATTTTAATTACACACTATGATGTATAGAGTTATGTTTATTGTGTATGCGATAAAGCCTCTTTAGGATTCTTTTGGATCATTTCCATACGCCTTTAAATACCAGGATGGGTATTTATTACAGATTATAAGAATTGACAGACTTTGTTTATTTTAACATCGACACAAAAAATTGATTTCTCTATAAAACAGAAGCAAACATGGACTCTGGTGTTTATCTTCAGCCGAAGGATTACAGCACAACAGAACATGTTATTTTGAGCATGTGAATGCGTGAACCTGCATATCTTAGCTGAGATCTCAGTGGACACTTTTCCTTCGGAAAACAATATTAAATATGTAGGTAGGTAAATGGATGTTCTGCTTTAATTTTCATGATCTTCTCGGCCACTGTCTAACTGATATGCATATTGGTGTTTACACACATATGGTAAAAGAATCTCGCAAAGATATTAATAGAAACTCTTCGTACTTCTAACGTTCTTTCCTCAAATGGTTGATTAGAAGTTTCTTCTGTCAGATCAGGTACCTGAAAGCAAATATGTAGATATGACATGTCTTGTCGTTTCAGTTCATTAACACCTTATTCCCACAGAGATGTGAAACTGTCTAATGGACACTTATTTTTAACATGATGAATTAGGAATGTTGCAGCTTGAATATGGGGGTAGATTCTATAATTCCTATGGCTGTTAATTGTACAAAAGATTTTTCATTGATTAATCTGATTCATTCAGTCTTTAAATACTCCAGATAGATTATATGAACATATGTTAACACACCTGTGACCTTGGAAACATGCATCACCTTTTCCAAGACGTCCATGTCTAAGCGTTGTGGTGAAAGAGACATTTGTTCAGACCATTATACAGACCATCTATAATGTTATGATACCATATCCTGTAGGCATGAGTCACCACAGGCAAGTCTGTTACTTTAAATGAGCATTTTTTTCAACGGAGCTGAATCCACTTAGTTTCTGCCCTTGCCTTCCTCTTGTCTGATTGAGTTTAACCATCCGATGAAAGATACCTTTTCATGTGTGTCAGTAGAAGACATTCGTAAAATGACCTCACTGTTTGAATCTGCCACAGAAAAGCCGAGGAGGTTACACTGTGTTTGCTGTTAATAAAGAGCATGAATCCAAGTGATGCTAAATCCAATTTGTCCTTCAGGACTTCTCTTGTTACTACATGACCCAGAGTCAGAGTCTGGCCATTTTGCACAGCTCAATGAATAGGATAAACCTTGAATAAGCAATAAACACCAAAGCCACTGAGCCAGGAACATGACAGAACAACTGTTCCACAGCTCAGTGCCATCCCAATTAACATGTTCCCTGAACGTTCTGCTAATGTTCCATGAAAGTTCACTCACCGTGCTTTTAAAAGTAATCAAAAAACGTTCTTGCAGTAACATTAGTAAAACTAATGTCTAACATCTTATTACTATCATATATAGAAGTGTTATTTTTAAGTTGTTAGTGGAATGTTTTAAAAACGTTATAGACTAAATGGTTGAATAATGTTTTATAACCAAGCAATAATGTTAATGCAACATCAAAAAAAAATGGACGTTTTAAACAATCTCCCAGAACTTTTAAAATAACATTTTTATTACTTTTTTGTTACTAAGGAAATGTTAGGGAAACATTCTTACAGCCTAAAATTGGATAAGGATGTGATCCTAAAGTTACAATTTGGAATCCTGGAAGTATCAGGAGTTCATCCTTTTCCCAGGGGGAATGCTCATCTTCAGCAAATGTTAATTCAGGTCTTGTGAAGTGACTGAATGGCAGTATGATGTCAGAATGCTTAACCGCGGTCCCATGGATCTGGAGCTCTGAGTGTCATTGAGCACCAATGAGTCTGTTTTAGCAACACAGAAGGGTAAATAATGCCATCGGTTGTTGTGAGGAATGAGAAGGAACTGGCGCTGATGCTCTTCAGCTGGCACGGGATCCCACGGCAGAATGCTTCACTCTCCAAGAGAGGAGAAGAGGAGATCTTTAACAGACCCTTGCTGTAAATAACACTCAGAGGAGTTTCAAAGCTCAGTTTCTTTAGGTGTCTATAGATTCCATTGAAAGGACATCTATTTATTTCAGTTTGGAGGAGTTAGCTGCATACCTGTCCATTTTGATGGGTTAATCTTCCTCTCGCCCAATGAAAACAGCCACAAGAAAAAGCGCTGTGGAAGGTGTTTTTCCCTCATCCTTTTGTCATTAATTGGCTGCCAAGTGCACTTGACTGTGGAAAGATGAAGCTCTCTCTCCATGGACACCGTGTTCAATTCAGGGGAGCTGAGGTCGAATGAGTTTTGTTTGTGCCAGAGTCCAGTGGGGAGCAGGGGACAGCTGGGTGGTGTGTTCTCTGTGTGTGTTCGCACTGTAGTCGAGTGGCCGTTAAGTGTCACGCGAGCTCAGCTCACAGCACTCTTTATATCCATTTCAGGAGCCAAGATTGGCATGTCATCAAAAAACGGACAATTCATTGTGGAAGCTCAGTCTCATATCTTGAGAGGAAGCCACGGATGTTGCCAAAATAAAACAAAACAAAAACGAAACCAAACAGCCGGAGAAGGATCAAGAAAAGTGCAAAACACATTTGAATTTATTAAAATTCATTTAACTGAAATTTTACATATATATCAGGCAAATTAAGCTTAACTTCATTTTCTGACATTCGATCTATTGGCCTTCTAGACTATGTCTGACTTGTACCATTTGGTTTATCTGTTTTCCTGACTGCTGTCTGTAAGCAGCCGTCATGTTGCAACTGTATTGATTTTGCAGTACTAAACTTAAGGCAAGTAATCTCAAGTTTACTTGCTTATTTTCACAAGAGTCACTTTTCGGCTTTTAAGGGTAATTATATTCTTGACCATCCCATACGGATCAGCTTACAAAAAAAGCTCTTGGAAGCCAGAAAAGAGGTCTAGACATTTATAAACAGAAGCCATGGAGCCAAAGCAACAAACACAAAACACTAGAAGACAGTATACTTTAAACACAAAATGCTATTACTGCTGTTAAAATACTCAAGGGTTATTTAAACCATTGTTAACCATTGGCTAGTTGGAAGCGCTTTCCTCTAGCACAAATTAATTCAACGTAATCACTGAATATTGGGGTTGGTAAACTTCTGGTAATGACGTGCACCAAACTCCTCCACTCTCTTACATTCATTACAATTTTCCTGTCTCAACAACTCAATTACAAAACTACATGCTCCGCTTCGCATATCTTGCATTTTCTGGTTCAGCGAAACCTGTCATTACACGCTTCAGTCAATGATTTCCATGGAAACTTCTGTCCAATGCATCACTTGCCATAGAATCGAATTAAAGTTGTCATTTTCCAAACACCAGACGTACCTTATATAGACATGCTAGCAAATGAAAAGCATGGAGGTGCAACATACCTAATTAGCAAGTTGATATCCTGTTTAATTATTACATTTTAAAGCCACTAATTCAGACTTCATACTTTAGATGAGTTTACCATTATTCTTAAGTGTGAGAGGGAATACAATAAAGAATGTGTGAGTGATCCTACATCTGTGTATATACATGCACAAAGACAAGAAGAAAGAAGTAGAAAATCTATTAATTTAACAGCGGGAGAATGTATTGCTTGCAACACACGCTGAACATTGCAAACATGATAGGATAATGATACCCATCACTCAGCTGGCATGAGTTTCTCGCCCGGTCTATAAAGGGTAACTTACACTCTGGCCAAGGTAATTCGGTAGCAATTCCATAACCACCTCAGAAAGCCTCTCTTGGCCAGCCACCTTCCAGTCTCTCTCTCTCTCTCTTTCTCCCAGCACATCATTGTGCTGGTTATCTTTGGACATCCATGATGTTCTTGGTGAATTTGAGCATCTTATATATAAGCTCAGTAAGTACTACCAGGAGGACAAAATCTCCATAATATATGGTAGCTTTGAGAAGAGAATCTGGTTAGTCTTTTATCCAAAGCGACTTACTGTGCTTTTAAGTTATACATTTTGTCATGTGCTCCTCTGGGTCTCGAACCCACAACCTTTGCACTGCTAACGCAATGCTCTACCAACTGATTTACAGGAACACACACAGTAAAACAAAATCTCACTGTCCTTTTAGTGAACACAGAATTTTTAACAGGTTTCGTTGCTTTGCTTATAAAAGTTTACTTTACAGAGGCTGTGCAAGAACACGCACACATGTAGCTCATTGCTTGTGACAGCTCCGAGGCTTATTCAATATTTGCTTGGTTATTTGCAATTTGCAGTGTCTAACCGAAACCCTCTTGCCCTGCACGTCCTGTATCACAGCTAAATCGATGCACATGTGCAGCCTCCTAGATTTCCGTTCCTATTGGCAACCGTGAAAAGGGTCCACAGGCTCTTAAACAAACAGAAAAGTAAATCTTATTGAGGGCCTGTGATCAAAATAATAAGAAACGGTTTTAGAAAAGTACAATGCATGGAATGCAATTAAATCCAAATATCACTCCAGAGTTCAAAAAGGTTCATCTATTTTGAACCTTTAACCACAAACACATACAGCCAAATTCTGTTTAACATACAAAATAAAGTGTAGAATTAAATATAAAAAACACCAATTTTATCCAGTTATTCTCAATAGACTAAAAGCTAGTTTCAAAAAACCTAATCTTGCACGACAACTACTGGAAGGTTTCAGTGACTCATCATGGCAGTGACTCATAAAGGCAGTTCTGAGATTTTAGGCTTTTGTACTTCATATTTAAATGGAAAGTTATCATCCTTTCCATTCTATTCCCGAACATCACCACATCCTCTTTATGATGTCATACACAAATCAGCAATTTGAACATAATAAATTACGCTGTGGTTGAAAGGACACTTCATTGGAGCTAAAAGCTTGAAAAAATAACAGGTTCTACTGTTTGGAGGTTGACTGACCTCAGCAGATCTTATCTGAAACCAATCCAGCATAAAGGAAGCTTCGAAATAATTTCCACTTGTTGGTTTGTTAAAATAGTAAAGCATAAGCCAGCTATCCACAGCAGCATCATACAACAACACTCCATTCATTACACGCTAGTGTAAAGACAACTTTTAGCCTGTACCACCACTAATATAGGGGTGAGTAATCACAACCATGTTTGCGTGCAAAGTGCTGGAAGCTTTTGAGCTGTCTAAAAACCTTCATCTCCCTCCTCACCCCCTAATCCCACATCCAGACAGACTGATTCTAGCTCAGGGAGTGACACATCTTCAGCTCGTCCGTGTCTACAGGATGAAGCACAACTGAGCCCACTGGAACGGATAAAGTGTGTAATAGTTATCTAGTCAATGAAAGCCAAGTGTCATTGGCTTTGAAACGCTGTTGAGCAGATTGCACAGACATGTACAGCTGACATTTAGAGAACTGAGTAGCGCCCTTCAAATAGTGATAAGACATAATGTTTCTATCACTTTAAATGAAAGGCAACACACAGTGGGGTACAAACATCAGAGGCCACGAGCACTACTGAAAAATAACCATTTAATTATTTTAAATGACCAATTAAAACAAATGTTTACATAATAAAGGTTTAAATGAATAATAACCATGAAGTTTGCATTTTCGTTGTATATTTTTTAGCATAGACATAGAACTCGAAACAGAAATCGTATATATATTTCGTATTTATAGATTTTTTATATTTTACAAAATACTAAAACTTTTATTTCTAGTCTTGGTTTATTTGTAGTTTCAGATAAGATTCCGAATCCACAATTTAAACTTTTGAACCCCACCATATAAACAACAATAATGCACTCAGCCCAAACAACTGGAGTACAAGCCTTTATTCTGAGAGCCTTTATTCATTAATATGTCCGTGGTGCAGTGTTTGCACATTAAACTGTTCCAGGTACAGTCTTACTGACCTTTTCTGCAAAAGCCTCTATAGCACCAAAATGCCAACAATGGCACTACATTGTTTAAACAGAATACCAAAGAGTCTTGCTATAGTTCTCCAGTCTATGATTCTCTTCTCACTCTCTGTTTCTTTCTCTCCACTGGGGGAAACAAAAAGCGATAAGCCCACCGGTCTCTTTGTTTGCAGTGGATCTTTATTTACAAGAGACGCATAAGCTTGAGATTCAATATCTTGGGCTTGTGCATGCTTGGAATCCTTATGAGAGCTCACCCCAGCGCCACTGTCTCTTCTACCCTCACTTCCCAGCGCGCAGCCTTCCTTCAGAAATTGACCTATATCTACACTGTGCCACTGTGTAATCGCCACCGAGCGCGCATCAGTCTTCCTGTGATGAACAGACAGCATTATACACAAAACACAGTTGGGGTTTTCAAAATATTCCCTTTGAGATGTTGCATGCATTACTGATCAGAGGGCTTTTTAATCTTATTATCCAGGTCAAGGAGGGGAGGGGGGGAGCAAAATCCTGGCCAAATCCCACATGAAGACATGAAATTTATAAGGACAGAGTGCTGGTTAATTTTAGATGGGCACAGATCAATACTTCATACGATTTTTTTTCCTGGATAAATTTCCACAAGAAAAATGGGTAAATAAAAGTGAAACTAAATATTTGATGAGGCACTATATTGCTTTGTTGTGAAAAAATGCTATAAACACAGAGTATAACAATTTCACATAGCTGAGATCGAGATTTTGGTCAGAATTCATACGCTCAAAAATAGTAAAAAATTCTCAAAATGAGACCATGTCTAAATCCACCAAATCCTGAGGACAAAATCACTGGTAACTTGGTTTAAAAAAGCATTTACCATCCCATCCCCTCTGTTGTACCTCCTGAACGCAATACAAATACAGTTTCTGATAAAACACCTTCTCGCAGAGTATAGTATAGTAAAGTGTACCTTTTTACATGTAGTTAAGTTCATCAATGCTTGTCGTCTATTGTCAGAATGTCGCAGCTGATCTGCTAATGGTTCCCCTGAGAACTGAGACACATGTCAATGTGGACACCTGCTTGAGTTAAAACCCAGACCCTTCGACAGCTTTAGGTCCACAGGATCAGACGCCTGCCCCCAAAACGGAGCCCATCCCATCTGCATTTTGTGACCAAATGCTTGTAAAATGTGATTGTGTGGTCTCTACTGTAAGTGATTATATTTCTAAATGGAAAAGGGATTGCTGTGTATCCTTAAACCAGAGGTGTGACTTAACCAATCAGAAAATCCATTCTGAGGAAAGAATCAATCAGACTGGTTAACGCACAAGAAACAAGTTATTAAATTGAGGCGAATTACGCCTTAGTCTAGATGAGGAGTTTAAATAAATCTGAGGGGCTTACAGTATCTTAACAACGGTTTATTTTAGGGGTTTGTGGGGGTGGATGAGGAGGCTTCATTTTCAAGACACCAAGCCATCTGTTTGGTCGTTTCTTGGTGGGCTCAAATCTAAACCAAAGAGATTGATTGACAGGCCTGTAATCCAATCCTTCTTGTCCTACTTGTGAGGTCCACATACCGTCTTGTAAATTTCATAACGATACGGTACAGTATCTCCTTCAGACCTGGCTCATCACAGCACGGATAAGGCTACAGTATCTCTGGTTTTCAACAATTCATGAAAATTAATGGCCGAAGATTTTATAGCATATGGGTACAAGATTATAAAGTGTACTGGAATGCTCACTTCTATTACATTTTTATGGATATATATTGCACGGGTGTATATTTTCACACTGTGGTAATCTGTTAGTTACAGTATATGGATAACATGGTTTGGACTATGCATTTTCATACAATTGCTAATACTCAATGGTGACATTTTGGTAATGACTGGGCAGTGGGGGCCAAATGAAATGCATTCATTTTCATTCTCAGAAATTTACATGGAAATTGTTTCTCTACTCGGGAACACATTATGAAAGTTGTTCTTGCTCTGCTTAGCTCTATGAAGGTACAGGTTCTCTCCCTCTCTCTTTCTCTCTTCGATCTTGATTCAGATTATATTTAGTGGGCAGCCATTTTACAATCTGCCACAACAGATGGCTGTTTGTTAAAATAAATAACCCATCACATTCTCTTCACATTTAGAGACAGGAGTTACTGACCCAGTCAAACTTTTGTTTTGCTTTTGACTAATGACAAATTGACATGAGGGTCTTGTAGACCTTTCCTCCAATTTCAATGATATACAGTCATCTACATATAAATATCTGTGTGATTCCAAAATGAGGGGTTGATATTTGACTTAATTCTACTTTTTTGTATTTGGCAAAGCATCCATTGTGAGCACAAGGAAATATCTGAGGAAAATTCTATTTAGTTCAACACATCAATATGATTGATGACCAATGTAACATTATCAAACTTATCAAGTGGCTAACAACTACCAGTAGAGGAAATATCTATTACGCAAATATCCTTCAAGTCCTCTCGGTTTCTTTGGGCTATACTCTTGATGTGGGGTGAGAGGCTTTGGTTTATACTTTTAACTATCACAAATATCACCGCAAACCCTTCCTGAAACAAAAAGAGATCTGTAGATCAAAGCTTTTCATAACCCAATACCATGTTTTTGTTAATCACATCAAAGCATTTTGGGTGGTTTATGGAACCTTTCAATAACTTTGCTTTACATTTATGCATTTAGCAGATGCTTTTATCCAAAGCATTATACAGTCAATTCAAAGTACATTTTATGTGCGTGTATGTGCGCGTTCCCTTGGAATCAATCCCGTGACCTTTGCGCTGCCAACACAATGCTCTACCAGTTGAGCTACAGGACACTTTGTATCATTATTGAAACGTCTAAGTCGGAAGAGCTATTTTTTCAAAGCTAAGATTTAGTCATGGGCAAAGGTAACATTATAGCATTCTTTATCCTGTCATGCTTTCATTAACATCAACAACATGACAGTAATATTTCATTATGTATTTGTTTTCATTCTCCTCTATCAGCATTATGATCGTGTCTATTTACTCTAAGACTCGCCAGTTTATCCCAACACACAATTCTAATAAACTGCTATCACTGAACCCCAGGAGGAGGTTCTTATCTGAAGTAGCCCTGCTTGTATTACAGTTAAGGGTTGTTTTTCCACCCTGTTAAAAAGACCAGATTTCTGTCTTTGTTCAAAAGCATCCAACTCATCAAGCGTCTCTCCTTTGGCCAACGTGTGCCATTTTTCTTATCCTTTCTAAGAGTTTATATTTGGTTGCCAAGGGAACAGAGGACACACACTCTAGAGGTTTCATATGTCAGCAGGACATAAGGATGAAGCAGCAAACACACATGCGCCTGCAGTCCTTTCAGGTTATTTATGGCAATAAGACCAGATTTTGCACCTGTATAGATGAGACACCACCACACACTGGAGATGAAATTAGGTTAAATTGCCCCAAATAGAAGCCCATGTTCCATACTGCCGGACAGAGTATCAGCGTGATATGGCAGAATCAGGAGTGACAGCTGCAATGAGCGAGTCCTATCTCCCAAACTCATGAAAATGAATGAGCAACTGAAATGTGTTTATCTTCAGGCTAGGGTAAGACTAAAGCGATTCAGGATCATTAAAGCCCGAGAGCTCATAGAAAAAGTGATTCACGCTATCGTCCACTGGGAATCATATTCACTGCTGCGCTCACCCTTGATTGTGCCATTGTAATCACAGAATGAAGGGAAATTCAATCCTGTTCAATTTAGCTTTTCATTGAGAAGTGTCGTTAAGAGAACGCGTGACGGAGGGCAGCCGGGTGCGTTTCAAAATTAGCTGGAACGTCTTCTCCCGTCCGATTGTTTTCATTGTCTCAGATTTGGGCCACTGCTGCAGAGTAAGATTCGTTTTGTGATTTATGGCGAGTAAACCATCGGCTGGGTCTCATGTGCGCACCGTGCGTTTTAAATGGAGCCGTATTAGATTAGCAGCTTTCTGTTGTTCTTGCCACTCGCACCGTTTTTAATTACTTTACCGCCAAGGTCGTATTTCATTTAGACATTCGGCTAACATATTTATGGAAGAATGATATTGAATAGGAACTAGACACTAACACAGACCCATAATCAATGATTCTTGGTATGAAGAGGCTGTTCAGGTTAACTGATACTGACCAGGTATCTCCAGCAAGCAGAACAGTAGCACGTAAGTTGCAATAAGCTGGATTCCAAGAGAATGTACAAACTGAAAAAATAGCAAATAAACCATTACTATTAAAGTTAATACATATAAACATGAGTTAATAAAGGCATTGGGCTACTGGTAGGGCCATTACATGTCATTTAAAGTAACCTTGCATTTATAATTTGTACTCATTTATGATTTATACTCAGATTTGTATCTGAGAAGGCTACTCTGCAACAGTAAATGAATGAACAACTTATTACATTTATACATTGTACAGTGTTGTATTGTACACTGTATATTATATGTAATATAATGTATGTGGTATCTATACATTGTACAAAACAGATGTACAAAACAGATTATCCATAAAAGAAAGTTTGTTATTGTACCCAGGGCTATTATCAGGATATTGTCATGGTTTCAGTGGTTACATATATATATATATTTATGTAGACCACTTTAATTAATCTCTGTTGATAAACATTAACAATTTTAAGACCTGTCTAATCAAAGTCCTGTAGTATTGTGAAAGTTTGGCTTTAGTCCAGCACATTTGGATCTGAGCTTCTGACTTAATGACGGGTAATCTGCCTTGGGAAACAGACATTGCTCCTGTGTAAAATAACATACAAAGCACAGTAAGATGATCTGGAAACCAGAACACAATCTGAAAATGAACACAGCTACACTATATAATTCAAATCAATATAATTCGATTTTCCAAATGTATACATCCATGTGTAAAATTGGCTAAAGGTATGTATTTACATCTGTGTATTTTAGATTATATTTAAAGGATATTTCATTGTGTTTTAATCATATTCTGAGGGAGTTTCTTGCTCTTGCTTTGTTGCTATGACATCTGCTCTGTAATAACAATTCCATCTGTGTATTTTCCCTCCCTTCATCTTTTAACAAGTAATACACAGTAGCCAATACAGAGACTGTCTGGAGCTTTACAGCTGAATCAAAAAGATCACAAGATAAATCAACAAACTTATCCTGTTAGACCTATGTGGACAGGAACCATATATAGTGATATGAATTAGACATAAACTAGACAAGGTCAACTTTGGATATTCCTGTTATTCAATATCATGCATATAACTATGAAATCTTCCTAGAAATTTAAAAAATATGCTCGAAGCAAAGTACAGAAATTATTTAAAATTGACTCTTACGTTCACTTAGTTGTGACACTGTAATAAAAGTAAACAAATATAATTATGATGATATAATTCACAAAAACACACTGCATAACAGGAGTGACCCATGTTAAAATAAAATGCTTGCAAACCAAACTTTGCTAACAGCATGTGAAATCTCCGGAGACATCAGCATGCATCACCTTAATTCAAGGGGCACCATCTGTTAGGTTGAGCAAAAAGGAATGATACTGCCTACTTGGGCAGTATTGGCTATGTTGCCAAAAGTAACAGACTACAATTAATCTAAGCCATGTTCAATGATTTGTTTTTAACTTGTGTTTGTCAGGGTTTGGGTTACAGTTAGCCGTGTGGGCAGCGGTCACAGTAGCGCTTATGGATGACCTGAGGTTGAGTCCCGGCTTAAGGTCCTTTTCTCTAAACACTGCATAATATTTTTAAAGATATTGAGGGAATCTTTAGCCATGTATCCTGGATCTCTCCTATAATGCTCCAGCTCAAGAGAAAATTGCATGCTAAACTTCCTCTAAATGAATAGTGCATGTGAGTGAGAGAGTTTCAATTTAGGTTATTTTGCTATGGACAGTTGCGTGGCTATTTAAAATAACCGGAATTATTTGGCAGTAATAAGTAATACGTTTTTAAGTAATATGAAAGTTTCACACTGGCAACAGAAATGGAACTACTGCTAGCCATACATTAATGGAAAATAATTCAAAATCTTAGACAGCATTTTAAAGTATTTAACAGTGATGAAAAGTTAAGTACTTAATTGTGTAGACTGATTTGTTGTCAGGTTCTGCTGGAGTGTTTTTTCATACAAGCGCTGATATAATTAATATATTTATAATATATTTAACCTTTTTCTGTATTCCCTCACAGAAGTGAGGGAAAACGGTTATGGTCTGTAAATAGGATGAATATTCAAATAACATCCTAGCCCCTCACTCTTGACCTCCTTCTATGAGGTCACCTGGTTTCCTCATCAGCAGACAAGCTCACGCTGCTGTGGAGAAGACACTACAAGAACTTCCCCCAGTGAACTCTGAGGACAAGACCAGAAGGAAAGATCCATTCCCTGGAGAGACCCTTCATGCCAGGATTTCTTATTACAGATCAGACTGAATCAGCCTCTCTCTCTCCTGTGGCTGTGTAAAGCATTCTAAAACATTTTCCAGATATGCTATGCAGATGCATAGGCAATGATAAATGGTCTGTCTCAATAGGGAAAAACATTACCAAGATGAGATTTAAATTCTCTCAGTTTTTCAGTGTCCTATATGAAAACAAATATTGAAATTAAGTATATAAATTTGTCCTGAGAACACAGAGAACATCTAAAATTTGGCTTCATTATATATATAAATTGAACTTTATGTTGTTGGTTTAATTTTGCTCTCTTGTTTACTTTAACAAAATGTTTTGTTACAAAAAATGATAAAAGAACAAAAATTGTTCAGAAATTTATTTAGTGAACAAGGCGTTATAAAATAATAGCTACAGAAATCACACATCTCACTTACTGTTTTTCCTACAGTTGCTAGAAGAGTTACTGCTGTTATGATAGTCAGTCCCCTATTTGGTTTAATTTAATCAAACTACTCTGGTAACGACAGTTACAAGTTACAGTTTTAAGAACAGAAATGTACGAAGGGTTGAGAAAAGATGGATAACATCAAACTGCTAAACTGTCCAAAAGACATTCAAACCACATTTTCTTAAGCATTAATTTTACTGGAACCTATAATTCCTATCCCAACATTTTCCTAAATTTCAGACCTAAATCACATGAATTATCATTTTCTTTGACGTAAGCCAGAAAATGGAACCCTTTAATACATCTTGCTTTGTGTTTTGCTGCCTTATTTTGATTGGCCATCAAGAGCTTATGGTACGAGATGAATCATGAAGTGCTGGGCTCAATAGAGCCACTGTGTGTATGTAGAAATTGGAGCTCCCAGGAGATCAGCCACTTTACTTTCAGCTCCTGATTGCTCTTGAGATCCTCAGAAGAGTGTGACTAACCTCACACCTCACAGTCAACAAAGATTTTATCATTCCCTGACTCTGGCCCTCAGTCAATCATCTTAGAGCGCCTGAGCCACTTCATAAAGGGCTATCCATTACCAAACACCCTGTACCTCTGAACTTAGGTTGTCTGTCATGTGTCAGTGTTCTAATTAGTTTTGGAAAGGGTTCCACATTTTCAGCTATTGGTTCTTTTGAGCTATACATATCAAATAGTAATTTAAAAGAAATATAGTTCAACCATTTATTTACAATGTCAAAGGTATTCCCATAACTTCCTTGCATTTTACATTTTTAAAAATAATTTAAACAGCACTGTTTTCTACAATGTTTCTGAGTAATAAAAATAAGAACTTTAGAATTAATCTGAATGTTTTGAAATGTTTGTAAATTTGTGTGTATGTTTTTATGATTTAACTTGGTGTTTATTGTAACAAGAGAGATTAAAAAACTGATTATTGGATTGTGCAGGATTGTCTTACACATAAATGTTCCTTTAAAATTGAAGGAGTATAGCAGTCCAGTATGGGAATTTCTCTCTTCAGCACTTGCAGAGTAGATTCTCTAATTATTAAAAGAAATTTTAGGCAGTTTTTTACTGAAAGCTGTTTCAGGTTTCACAGTGAAAGTCCGGGACCAATGAAGCGATACATACGTTTATCCTGTGGAGTGTAATTTTGTATAAAGCTAAACAGATTAGTAAATATGCTGGGCTTTTAGTCTCCATGCTTTTAGCTCAGAAACATACAGTAATTTACAACCAGCAGACAAAGATTAAAACTTCTGAACGCATTTTCCTAGTCTGCAGGGATTCTCGTAACAATTGTAAATAAAAACAATTATGCCAACAGTCACATGTGCTTCAGATAAATGTTTACAGAATCTGCTATCAGCACACTGGGAAAGATTTTTGATCAATGGAAGATGTTATGGTTCTATTTTACAGCCATGACTCGTTTTAAATAATGGACAGGAAGTGAATTTATATGCTAAAATGCTAAAAGACATTTGCTTCCAGAACAGATCAAGGGTCAAAGGATATACAAACCAGATGGCGTTTCCCCAGCCTTCCCAGTTGGAGGAATTATTGGCACCACTTTCTATGCTACGGTACAATTAATCGAGTATTTACTGTTTTCTAAATTGTAATAACTGTGATGTTAGATCACTACGGTAAAATTCCGACCTGGCCATTTGGTGTCTTGGCTAAAATATGGGAACTTTAGAAGCATGTTAACATTAAGCCCATCGCACATACAATTGGACAGAAGTACTTAAGTGAAAATCACCCATGAGTGCAAAGGTAACTGGATCTCTCTGAAGTGAGAGCACTCTGGGTGTCTCATGAACGTCAGTAAGAAAGAGCCAGTAAGAAAAGAGGACATATTGGGGCATTGCTGCATTATTATGTATCGAACTTGCTGTACAGAATGATCTAGTTTCATTGCAATTGCCAGGAAAGCTTTGCATGTTCATGGCTGACATCTCTTTCCTGTCTGTCTACATCCCTAACTGCTCTATTGCTTGGTCCAATCACAACCGCTGTATGGTTAGAGTTGGACAACCCAAAAGATCGCAGGTTCGATCCCCACTGCCGACAGGAAACAACCTTTCCCCTAGTTGTTTCCTGGGCACGGCAGGGCTGCCCCCTGCTCTGTGTGTGTGTGTATGTGTGTGTGTGTATGACACTTACACTTATTCCTGCTGGACAACAACACTGTGCATAATAACTTTAGCATTGAGAGTGTGAACTGTACAGAGAAGAGTTTACTGGGAGAAAATAAGCTGGAAGGAAATGCATAGTTACATAGTTAGAATCCTATTAGACACGAGTCAGTTCACTGATAATTAGAGTTAGGTTTTCATCTCTGACTCTTTCATATTTGGCTGATGGGATTAGCATCTGTCAGCGTCATTGTTCTGCAGATCTTACCGCCCTCTGCTGTATCAGCCATGGCATTAGTCAAAGTCTTTACAATACTGTACATTAGACTGTATATACAGTTAGGGTGACCATATTCTGAGAATCCAAAAAGAGGACACTGCCGCGGCCCCTCCCCCCGCTCGCTCTAACTCCCTTTCGGCACCCACCGACCACTGCGCGCCATGCCCCCCCCGCCACGTTCTGTTCTTTCACGTCATCAGACAGGTACCTCGGAATAATGCCGGTGAGCAATGGCTGCATTTAAAGTGTTGAATTAATGACGGTCAGGGAAATGAGGTGAAAAACCCGGACATTTTATGATATTTTACAAAATCCCCCCGGACATAATTTTATAGCCAAAAAGGAGGACATGTCCGGGTAAAAGAGGACGTATGGTCACCCTATATACAGTAGAGGGGGTATAAAATATATGGCTTTTGTTAACTATACAAAAACAGTTCACTAGCCATTTCATGCCATATCATTTACCATGAGGTAGATACCAAACAGGCTTTGTAAAGACCTTTGATCACAGACACAGACTTTGAGATTAACAATATTGTCTTACATTTTGCAAAAGCCAGTCGGTGCGTATGTAGTCGTGATGCCTCAGGATGCTGAGGAAAAACATTCCATTTCACCCAACCTGAAGGTTAGACGGAACATTGCTACTAACCTAACTGTAATTCCAGTAGTGTGACAGTTTCAAGATACTGTTTCTAACCAGTAGCAATGTGACTAGATGTCATCATGTTCTCAGAATGTTCTCACTACAGGTATATTGTGTGTAATATTGAATCAAACATGCTCCACAAAAACTGTGTTTGTCATATAATACCAAATGAATGTAATGTACATTTGAGCTGTCACCTCCTAGCTTCTGGTCTACCCTGTTTGTTTCAGTATAGTTCGCTACTTTTCATTAACTATTTTTCATTAGCTTGCTAATGTAAGAGCAGTTGTACCATAGCTTCAGTATAGTTAGCCACTTTTCATTAGCTTGCTAATGTAAGAGCAGCTATACCATAGCTGAACTTTAAATTAGCAAAGCAGCTTCGCCAACACTAGTTCTCTCCCTTTCTCTTTCCTCACTCATCTGTCTTCTGTTTCCTCTTACTCATGTCACATTCATTCATTCCCTCAAAGCTATGTCCCAATGTAAACAAAAATAGCTAAATTTCTGCTTGAATGGAGACGCCACTACCTCAGAAATATTGACTCATCGAAAAGCTCCAGCATGCATGACTGTTGCAAATGAAACTATCGGACCCACGAGGAGCCAAATCAGGACCCAATGCAGTGGCGCTTGGACAATAGCGCTCTGTTCCAGGCAGCTGGGCCCCCCTCAGCGGTCTTTGTTTGAGGTCAGGGCTTCCCCAGTGACATCACCGCTCAGCTGATTGTAAGCACCCGTTTTTCATTAGCTCACGGCAGACACAAAGACGTCCCCACACAGGCTCTCTATTCACACTTGGCAGACAGACTCAAGACTGAATTTCAGTTCGGTTCACAAAAGGTATAATGGAAAGGGAAGTCTGCTTCCAAATTTGAATTACAAAATAAATCGGAAACGAAGCATTCGAAAAAGTGTACCTCACTTTATAACTTAATCAAGCCTTCTTTCAAACGCCAAAAAAACAAGTTAATTTCATTTTTAAGGCATTATTTAAACCAAAGCAGGAAATTCTACAGATAACCAGTAATAAGACGAATGTATTTCAGCTAGCATGCAGATGTAATGCTAACATTAATGGGCAGTGGTAGGGATTTGGAACTGTGGTAGGGTAACAATGATGTGACCTAGCTGGAGTGTTCCCGCTCCACATTTGAGAGCTTTTAAAATCCCAGAGCTGGAGCCATGGACTGCTTTCTAAAATAGAGAGACAAAAAGACAGTGAAAGAAAGAGACAGGAACTATGGAGGACATGTTGTATAGGAGTGATTCATTTTGTAGAGAAAAAGGACTGTGAAAGTTAATCAATACTGTTGGTGTGGATTGCCACTGACACCACATATATATATATGGTAGACTGAGTCTAATGATGTCTCCTGTGGATTCTCTCAGTACTCGACCAGAGACCAAAGAATTTCCTCTTGCCCTCAAAGAATTTCACAGGGATTTGTGCCTTTTGAATTTAAATGTCGTAGTTGCTAATCCAAGACTACATGTAGAACAATCTTAACAAAGACGCTTTCTTGGTATGTCAGTATATAAACTAAGACATTTGCACTGGATTCGAAAGAATGGAGAAAAATGCTGTTTTTCAAAATATCAATTGCCAGTCACCTCTAAGATAATTCAATTTTGACCAGGTAATTACATGGTATGAGTGACAAAAATATTTAGTTATGCACTTTATGCTTGTATGTAACTTGTTGTGTAAATTGTGTGTAATTTGTCAAATGTTATGCTTGTAAGCAACAACTGGAAAAGATCACATAGTTAGAGGTAAATGGAAAATATGTACATAGGCTTACGTTTAAAACAGCAATACTCAGTAGGAATGGCAAAAGACTATATATCTAGACTATATATTTATTTATTAGTGTAACAAATAACACAGTCAGTTCAAACAGTCTATCTCGGGGTTCTATATTTTAATATTTGTTGCACTAATTAATTGGCTAACAAAAAATCTAAACTATGCGATTATCATTTCACTGAATCTGTTAACCTGTGGAAGAGATGTGTTTAGAAGATCTGATTTGGGGATCGGAACTTTCCTCTGCAGGTCAATCTCATGTAAAACAGGGCACTTGCTTCCACAGGTCAGCGCACGACACCAATTAAGAGTTCAACAAGATGTCTAAAGACATTAGTTTGGGGGCTGTGGGTAAGGGAACCAGACACAACTGAATTTAAAAGGCTATGGGAACATGATTAACATTATATTGCAGTTTCATTCTAACCTTTCAGAGTAAAGGTAGTGAAAAACTGAATCTTCAAAACATTTACAGTACTTAAACAACATTAGGGTTCAGTGAAGAGGTTGTTTCAGAGAGTGCATACACAGAAAGAGTTCATCTTTGTTTTCCCTCTGAGACCATGGCCTTCCGTGGCTTTCCAGAAGGTCTTCAGACATCTCGGGTGATTAGGTGATCCCTTGATACTTTATGTATGTTTATTTAAAGCACTGTACCATGCTACTGGGTTTTACTGAGACCTTCAGCCATCCATCAAAATGTCTCCAGACAGCCTTAGAATCATTATGTGATCATTTCAATCAATATGTCCTAGTTTTACCAAATACTTAGAATACTGTTATATCAATCTTTCAGTCTTTATCACCCTAGTTTCTATTTGAAAGGGTTTCAGATTCAGAGTGAGTAAAATATTGCTTCCAACAAGTCCCACAAGACTTAAACATGGAGGGAAAGTGACTCGCACTCTCCTCTACAAGAACTATTTCTCCGTTACTGAAACAAACGTTAACGTCTGAGCCCTCCTAGTTCTGCGCCTGTGAAATCCCCAATCTATTGCAACATACAGCAGAAGGGCAAAATGTGTTGTAGAGGTGTCCAATCCTCTACCTAACATCTCCCTCTTCCTCTCTCTCTCTGTCTCATTCCTCAAAAACACATTGGGACCACTTATGTTTTCTTGTTTTCTCAACATCCTTCTGTTACGTAATTCAGTGCTACCGTTTAAAACCCTCACAGTAATCTTTGTAATCTTTAAGCAGAAGTGAAGTTTCCAAATAACCATCATTATCATAGCCTAACACATCCCACCATGCAAACTACAGACTGGTTCCAGGTGCCCATATGACCCTGTAAGACTGACACGATCAAAGCGATCAGAGCATAGAGCTTTTAAAAGGTGCAATGGCCTCTGTAGGAAATGTCTGGAAAAATACATCTTTACACCTAAATTAATCAGCAGGGGTATTCTGCAAAGATATTAGTACATTCTATTGCACACTTTCTAGGGGGTTATCTAAAAAACAAAAAGAGAGCCTTTACAGTCCAAAACCTGGATTTCTCACTGGCTGTTGCAGATTTGTGGTCCGTACTGTTTGCCTTGTTAAATCATGTCCCAATTCCACCTCCTGAGAGCTGACAACAGAAGACCAACCCTATGAATTCTTCTCCCTGTTTAATTCTTTTCTTAAACATACCTTTTCTTATCTTTAAACACATTCTTTATATTTCCAAATCACCCAATTTTATGATTCTTGTGTGTTGTGCTTTTGCTACCAGCAAACAGGGAAATCTCAAAATGTCATTATTACATTTTTAGTGGAATGTTTTAAAAACGTTACAGAATTAAAAAAATGTCAGAATAACATTGTTATTAAACAAGCAATAACATTAATAAAACATAATATTAATATATTATGTTTTATTAATGAAAATTGAACATTTAGAACATTCCTAGAACATTCAAAATAACAATAACCTAATGGAAACGTTAGAGAAACATTCTTACAACCTAATATTGTTAACTGGGATGTTTCCCTTAATTTCCACAGTGGATGTTGGAGCTGTGGCACAGTGGGTGGTACACATGCTGACGGAAACACGGGTTTTAGTTCTGCCTGCGCCATTTCCCAGTCACATTCCATCTCCCAATTCCTGTACTTTTCTGTCTATTCCTCTCTGCTCTGTACCAGTATGGCAAAAATCCAATAATGTATTTAAGTTCCTCAGTTCCTGAGGTACATATGTAGCTTTGTGGAGACCAGTCACTGAGAAAAGGCATGTTGCTGGATGATTTACCTTAAGAACACGCTGCTACATCACAGTCAACATGCAGCCGATTTGCTAAAGTGCTAACATCTGGCAGCCTGTCTGCTCCAAGCTGAACATACTGCAGACAAGCAATAAACCTTTGCTTCATACACTTACTAATGAGATCCATATTGAGTTCCTGCTTTCTGAATGATTTTTCCTTTCTCGTGCAGGGTTTCGCACATGTGCAAGGAAATTCTTAATTTAGCACCACACCACCTCCACGTCAGCAAAGCCCTGAACCAAAACAGTAGCTTCTGACAAGAAAAACACAGCTTTTCAGAGAGGCCCTCCTGTCCCACAGCGGCTGCACTCCGGTTAGGAACACAAAGCCTGGTGATCCAGGGGGCTGAAAGATCCAGGGGGCTCTGCATCTTACCACACAAACCTCAGATACGGCAGGTTACAAAAGCACTGAAGATGAATTTACTGTTGATTACATGAGCATCTTACAGGTAAAATCAGATGGAGCTGACCTACAGTGCTACTTGAAGACTTAAGAACAACTTGCCAATAAATATTAAATCACCTTAAAATTCTTATTTTTTATTTAATTTTAAATCACATTTGTGATTAAATTTGTGTAAAAAGATCAGTGAAGATTTTGACGTAAACTATTTAAAGATATGTAATTTTACCATTATTAAAGTACTTATTTAAAGTAATTATATAAGGTAATTATTTTAAGTGCCCTGAATATGTCTGAGGAAATGATTTTGTAACACCAGTAACAGAGCTGTTGAGTGTCTGATATTAATAGTGTAGATTGTGATATAAACTACACAAAATTGATTCAAGGTGCCTACAGACTTACATCCATACAGACTTATTTTAGCACTGTGCAAAACTAGACTTTATTCCCTGTATAAAATCTTTGTAAAAGATTTTTTTTACGACTGCGATTCAGCGATACATTCCAGGCACCTTGTGCTCCAGAACATTCCGGGTTTACTTCAATAAATCATTCTAAAAGCCTGAGCTTTCCAGTTGGTTTCAAACTTAAAAATATATAAATAAATCACATTTAATGTGTACAACACAGAACAGCCCGGGCTGTTTTCACAAAGTGTGTATTAAACATAGTTTATTTTTTAAAACTGCATTTTGTAAATTGTTTTAATAAGAAAGCGTCTGGCGTAAGCAAATGTTCATTTAGTTTCAGGTACAGAGGACCTCAACAAAAAAACTGTACATACACAACACTGAGGAATATGAATTAAGCAGATCGCTAAAGGTTGGGTTATATTACGTGACTTTTAAAATCTAAAAACTGATTTCTTAGACATCGCATACTGACTGTAAATGGCTACAGAAAAACTAGGCATTCCACACCTGTTCACCTGTCAATTAGTTCACAACAACAAATTCACACGGGAATGCCTTTATGTTACTGGGCTTGTCTATCATTTACATATCTTCCCCAGCCTGTACGCTTAATTTTAATTTGATCAGTGTATGATTTCATATTTCAGCCATGAAGCAACAACATACACATTTCCTCAAAATATTAAATAGACTAAAGGGAATTATAGTCTGATAGCAAATCAAAATCATAGTTTGCACCAATCATAATACAAAATACAACATTTCAACATAACTAGCATAACCAGGTTTGCTCCGATATGCTTATAATTCACTCTTTCTGACACATTTACTTGATAGTTTTCTTGCCGTGCTTTAATGTAAAAGACGACAAACTATTGTTTTTCCCGTTAGGACCTTCTGGTGTCTGTGATACATTCAATACTACCAGATGGGGTTAAATTGTAGAAAATGAGCTGTTGCTCCCACATATGAAGGTACAGCCATAAATTGCACAAATGCTACTGGGTAGCAGCCTTCTGCTCACTCAAGGAACCATTGGTTTTACCAGATTTTCTCTACACAAGATAAATAGTGTCTTTAAAGACACGCTGTCGAGTCTGTGCCTTGAAATATTGATACCTCTAAAACCCTCTGAGGGGAAAAGTTGTTCTGCTCAGTTTGGATTTACACTGCATCATTAGTGGCTGATTTTCAGTTGCGAACATGCTGAAACATGGTCATGGGAGGAAGCGCACTGTAGATTTCACCATAACTCAGCTATAATTTCATAACGGTAAGTCTTTCATGGAAATATTTTGCAGCTATGAAGCACAGCATGGTGGCAAGCCTATTGGACATAAACCAAAAAGGCTGGACATCTATTTTTCAAGTCCATATGGAACAGAGACTTACATTTACATTCATGCATTTGGCAGGTGCTTTTTATCCAAAGCAACTAACAGTGCATTTGAGCTATACATTTTATGTAACATTAGGGCCCCTTTCTACAGACCAACATGCTGCTGAGCAGTCATTAAATACTCTTTGTCTCCTGGGGGCCACTGCATGGGTATAAATTTTGGGCCATTTTTCCTGAAGGCCCACTGTTGACCCCTGCCCTTCTGCTCATTGGCCCTGCTGAGTTAAAAGGTTAAGGTGTTATTTAAAGTTTTAAAGGGAAACGAGGAGACTTAGTTCTACTTATTTTGGCTTGGTCAATTCATCAATAGCTTTACACTAAACTCTACCACTATTGTATTACCATTTACCAGTATTCTGTAGCTATGCACTTCATTTACATGGAGTCCTCCTCATTAAGGATTAAACCACTGTCTCTACTGTACATAACTGAAGGGGTTCAAAAACAGCTGTAAATAAAAGGGCTGTACCAAACAAAAAGACAGCAATCATGTTATTTTCTGAGATCTTATTTTGGCAAAATTCTAAGGTTTCACAAATATGGAAATCCCAAAATGCATTGCGATGAGAAAAACAAAACACGTCGACACTTTAAATCAATTGGTTTACAAAACGATTCGCTGCTTTGAAGCACTCACATCATCAGCTCAGCAAGTTAATGACAAATTTAAAGTCTCTTGTGCATTTCAATGCCCACGCGGAAAGGTTCATTTATCATCGAATCATTAAGTTTATAGTTACATTACGCGATGCTGCCTTAAAAAGGCAACTGTCTATGTAAGGAAGAAAATAGCACGGCAGCTCACCAAATTTCAGAACAAAGCCAAGGTCCTTCAGAGAGAACTGATCAGTCACGTTTGTTAATGCTTTCTACAGAACTGGCAGAAATCGGAGATAAACATTTCTTTATGTAGCATAGGAAAAAACTTAGTCAGCTAATAGTTCCAGAATCCACAGTCATTGTCATTACTCATGCTTGACTTATGAACAGTGAAAACCATAAGTAATGTGAATTTGGTGGCGCAATAATAGAGACAGACTTTTTGGAAAAGGATAAATGATGCTTACAGTGAGCAATGGTCATCAAGATCCACAATGGTTCATTTCAAGCAGGGTAACGGTGGAAGTTTGAAGCTTTATCAAGTTTATTGAGACTGTAGTGCAGGAGGCTTAGAGCAGCCATGGAAGTGAAGTCAACTTAAAAGAACGCATGAGATTTGAAGGTCCACCACATTTAAAGATACAAGGATCAGGGTTTAGTAGAGAAACCGCTGCTTTTTCCTCAACACAGCTTTCAACAATTTTAGAATGCTGACTCAGAACTTGAAACTTGAATGAAATTACTGGAAACAATTAAATTGTTTGACTATTTTTTTTTTTACAAGTAATACCTACAAGTTCCAGGAATGTCTGCTTTTGGAATTCCGGTTTGTGTATCTAAACAAACAAACATACAAACAGGGAGACAGGCAGAGAGACAAGAGCCTCTGGCTCATGTGGATGAAGGGGAATGATTACAGAACACATTTTCCATCTACAGTACAAAAGCTGGTCACAGTCATGTTAAAGTAGTGATCAAAGGCATAGAAAACTGCATGTGGGAAAAGGCTCAGAAAAGCCAGTCCTTCCCAGCATGAACTCTTTCTGCACTGCGCCTGTTCTTTCATTAGAAAGGTCCATCCTGTCCAGTCACCTTTCCCAACACACAGCTCAAGTTTTCCCCACAGAGTCATAACCAGCCATGCTCACCATCCTCCTCCACCACCTCCTCTCTCATGCATGAGGTCTTAACAGCCACATGAAGCAGAGAGTGGAGAGAGGTCCAAAATAAACTGTACTGACCAGCTTGAGACATGACGCCAAAAAGATTTACTTTCTCCCCCTCACACCTCCCTCCCAAAATTACATTTTTGTTGACCAGTGTACTCTGACTCTGTTCTGCATATAATAAAAGTGAATGATGTGGCTGTTAGTCACACGCAATCACACAAATGCAAAAATGATCCATTCACTAAATCCCAAATCAGTAAAATACAGTAACATTAGTAATATTAACATTTTGGGCACGTACACATATCAGGAAATGCAGCTAAATTTTGTCATTTAGCATAGTCGCTATAGCTAACTAATTTGAACTTGGCTTTTTTTTTACTTTTGGCTTTAATTTGAGCTAATTTTTTTCCTTTCAAAAAGTCACTAAATATAAAACAGTGAAAAAATGGAACAGGAGTCATTGATTTTCCTTCATCATTACGTTACTTCCTTTTCTGGGTGACATTGGCCTCAGGTGTAATATTTAAAGCAGCCTGTGGATCAGTAAGTGTAGTCTGTGTCTGGTGAGATAAATCAGCAGATTTAGCCTCCAGAAACATGTTTAACTCTGTTTCTGGAATTATCAAGAGTGTTCTTTGATATCCCTTAATGGGAAGCTGAGCCCTAGCACAGGGAACGTCTTTAGGGATGGAGGGATGATGGGAAATCAGTGTGCTACAGGGGACAAATACTAGATAAAGTATTTAGTAAAGTAGATATAGTAAAGTAGATAAAGTTCTATTACTTTATCTAGATGTCTAGATAAAGTAATAGAACTCAGTAATAGCTTTGTAGACTAGTCTTGGTTCTTAGGGCAAAATGTTAAATGCTCTCTCTCTCTTTTTAAGTCGCTTTCAATAAAAGCGTCTGCTAAATATATAAACATACATGTAAATCAGATTAACGCCTCTGTTCATCTCTCTTGTACAATGGAACAGGACAAATAAGTTGGATGCATACTAGCATACTACTAAACTATAATACTTCCAATGACCACATGCACCTACAATTAGGGTATTTAAAGTAAATTCTAATATGGCTTATTTGTTTATCAAAAATTGAATGTATAATCAAAGATAAACTATATAATATTGATCCTTGTATCTGCCGAGATACAGCGATGTCGGAGCTGCGCTGATTTCCCATTGGCCAATCAATAGCCACAGCCAAGTCTCCAGCGTTAGGACAGTTTTGTGTTTTCCAGACCTTCATCTTATGTCTGCTGAGTGCACACAGAGGAAAGTGTGACAGAGGGGGAAACCCTTGTTAATCCTTAGATTAGAGTCTGTTTGCCGTGATAATGAGCTCCAGATTTGCCCACGGCAAAAGTCAGGGGCAAAAAGGCAGCCTCATTAAACATTGCCTGGTGGGAGGGTCGCTGCTTTTGCCCCTAAAGAGCAGAATCAGTTCATACGACTTTGGGCTGTACTTCAGGTCTTCCGAAGTCATAAGATAGCTTTGTGCAGCCTAACATCTCCTAATGTGCTCTAAGAAAGGAATTGTCACAAAGTTTTGGAATGACATGAGGGTGAGTTTGATATAATATTACCTTTTGGGTGAACTAATCTTTAAAGAAACAAACATTATTATTTATAATTTCATATAAGAATTTAATTAAAACAGGTTCTGGCTACATGATTTAAAAAACATTTAAAGGTTTAAACATGACTTTGTGCAGGGACATATTTCCTATTAGAAATCCGACTGTCTTCCATCTTGTTCTTTCATTCAAGATGTAGGATATAGAATAAAACACAATGTTCTGCTTTATAAGCCTAAAGCGACTTTAAAGCTATAACAGCTTCACCAAGAAAGATTTAAGGGAGCAGTCCCAGCCATATTTATAAAACCCATATTTCACAATATTTAAGCCATCATCTTCCGTCATGAGGCCCCATGACTGGTGACTTTTTGAAATCATTCTCATATTCCCATAGAACAGCAGCCAAAATATGGACAATGACACAAAGATCTAGTTTATTTTTCACCCCCCAAATCTTCAATTGGTTTCTGTTTCCTGTTACTGAACAACAAGTTTTTAAATCCAGAGATTATATCACCATGAAGAATTGTAAAATACATACAACAAACCACTGTCAGATGCGCGTGATGTGGTTTAGGAGTGACCATTCGCTCAAGCATCAGTCATTCACCCCTCGGTTGTCAGTTCAAGAGGGAAACCATCACCTGAACCGACTGAACTCAAGAGCACCTTATAAGTCTCTGTGAAAGCCAATCAGTTTGTGATGCCATTGTACAGCAACTACTGTAACCCAACAGTCAGTGACGGCGAGAAAACATGTTTAAAGCTGCAATTCGTAACTTTTGGCACTTTACCGCCATCTGTGTTTGAAACATAAAATTACATGTTACACTGACCGTTTTTTTACGTGGGTGACAAGGTTAAATTCTGAAATGCTGCAGACATAAATACTGCACAATCTACAGTACCCGGACAAGGCATATGAGAGCCATTTTCCTGCAAAATCGGACCCATCCACTCATTATTATTATGAACTTACCATTGTAAATCGGGGGTGAGGTAAGGAGATGTGTTGAACACTAATTTTGCTCATTTGTAACCAAACAAGTTGTGCAGTATTAATATATAAGGTTTGTGCTCCTTCCAAGGGGGCCTTTAATTTAATTTAACCAACGTGCAAGAAAATAATCTGTTAAAATAATCTGAAAATTATTTGTTAAATGTGACCATATAAACCGAAACTCTTATGACGTAGGACTTCCTAAACTTACCCGTGCCCTTGTGCGCCAACATCGATGGCGCATTGGCTCCCCCAAGTGGTCATTTGCGATACATAACAGTGCATAACCATTCAGACTGGAGAAATGAGAGAACAGAAAAGCCTTTATTTTGGATTTCACCGAGGGTTAAACCATAACACATGATGAATCACACAGAGGTTCCTTCCCGGGCACATTGACTACCACAATTCACAGAAGAACCCCGCAGTGTCATCACTGTAACATTTCTAGTTGTGTATAGGTCAGAATGGGGAAGATCAGTGGCACTGGCACACCATGAGAAAGGCATACAAAGTTACATAGAAATTCGGATTATTAAAGCAACCTTTATGAAATGCAACATTGGAAATAAAAAATATACAAATATCAGTTAGCTGTAAGAAAAAAAATCAGTCCTGTATTCCATAAATTATTTCAGCGCGTTAGGTAATCTCAACTGTATGCAAAAACTTAAAAAATATCACATTGTCTAGTGTAGTGTACGCAAAGATAAAACTAATGAAAGTCAAAGAACTTATTACTTCCAATACAAATAAAGGGGCTCTCACCCTTGTAAGGTCAAGCAATTCCTATTCACCCCTTTATGAGCCCGGGCAAGAGTAAATTCAAACTGTAGATTCCACACTCAAGAACAGGAAGGACACTTGTATGTTTAATTGCACAGGCTAAAATGTGCGCACTATTACAATTAAATAACGCTACAGCTACCCAAAACGTTAAAAGGAAAAGTGTGTCTTCAAACACAGAATCGCTCTAATATGATTCACAATACAACAAGCTTGCCACATGCAGCGTTAGCTAAAGCTATGTATTGAGAACATTTGTCAAGAAGCAGTTATGCTACAGAGGCACATCACTGAACTACTCACAAGTACTCTGAAATCTCATTGGGGCATAAAGCAAGCTGGGAAATCTACAACGGGGAGATTCATTAATGTAGACGAGTTCTTGAGAGAGAAAAACCAGAAGATCTTTCAAAACCTGGTTCCCTCGAAGGATTCTGCCAAACTGGAGGAGAACTTACCAAAGCCCCAAATGAGCCCAAACACATTTTGAAACCATCCCAACAGGAAATAGTACATTTATTATCGATATAAATCTATAATATATATTTATAATTCATGTTTGTTATATCCACAGCTACAGCAGTCATAACACTGTGTACACTGTATAGTTTATCTATTTATACTTAAACAATAGACCACACTCACATTTATAACGGTCATATTCTGCATTCAGTCAACAGATAAAAAGGTAACGCAATACAAATAAAACGTTGGTCTACAAAGTAAACCAATAATTTACGATACGTTTTCTTCTTTATCGAAACATCTCATGCACAGAGGGGTTTCGATATCTGTGGGAACTGGTTTGAAAATAGGCTGGGTCGAGGTGCTTTGTTCGCATGAAGGCATCTTAGAAAAACTGTCTCAGACTCCGTTTTAATAAATAATCAGACCCAAAAGCTCACATGGAAGACATACGGTATACTACTAAAAGCCCTTATGCAGAAGTTATGCATTGTACATGTGTAGTAATGCCTTCTCTGGTCGCGAATAACAGAATCTTCTCATTGAACGATCACATGGATGAATATGCATTGATGCATCTAGTAAGGACTGAGGCTACCTCAAAATGATGTGATGATCACATTCCTCATTATCTAGCGTATTTCGGCTAAGGCCTTTCTGGGACAAAGACAACAGGAATCACCGACTACGAGTTCTCAAACACCTGCTTGGTTATTACTGATCGGCACAATCCGAAGCAAGTCATATAGATTTTATGGCATCTGTTTGCCCAAAGCAGCACAAGATCAACAGAACACCCAAAAGACAGAAAAAACATCAAATGCTATTTAACATCAGCCTTCCACATCACAACAACGCACACACGATTATCTGTCCTACTTACACTACCTTCCTGTATAACCATATAAGACCATATAATCGGCTGATGAGGCATTGAAAAAAAACGGTGATTTTAACATCAGCGTGGTTTTGTTGTCTTTAACGGCAATATACAATGAAACAGCCTTTGCTTCTTAGGCTCAGGGTTTAAACCTGGTCTGTTGCTAACTTGAATGTATCTTCCACAGATCCAACATGCAAACTAATACATCAAAGAACACCAAAAATGGAAGTGAAGGCCAAAAAACAAGTTCACACCTTCACACGCGCACACGCACACACACACAAAAACTTCTCACTCGCGAGCAAGTATCAAAACCCAAAATCTGCACTTTGGACGTCAGGAAATTCAAGCAATGTCCACCACTAGAGAGAACCAACGAAAATAGGACCTGAAGGGTTCGAGGCACACAATGCTAAAAGGGAATGTGAGAAGACCGGTAATGCGTACAAGCATACAGTAATGCGTACTGTTTGTACTGTATGCTTGGAGTAACAGCTGATAGAATGAAGCAAGATGCAAAGTGAACGAATCAACGTCATTCGTTAATGCGATTTCACGTCTGTCTATATACAAAACAATCATTTACGAGTAGCTCAAACACAAGCCAGTTATCGCAACACAAGCCAAGCTCGTGAACATGAAATGTCTATCTTGTGAAGAAAGTCTTCTCAATCTCTATAAAAGGCAAGGTGCCACGTTTATGGCACAGGCAAGTAGTTACAATACAATCACAGCTGACAGCTATCAGCTCGCTCGAAGCGAGCGAGAATTCCCAAAGCACTATATTACAAGTACTGCACACAACTCTGGGAACGATTTTGGTACATAACGCAGAGTGGCATCAATCCCAGAGCAGAATCGCACTGGGTGCCTCTTTGGGGCTCACAACAAGCACGCCAAAGATCTCAGGCCGAAGGTCCGGCCTCAGGAAAGAAGAACTGCACGGGAACCACTACAGGCTGGAGAAATGAGTATGGCGGAGCAGCAGCGGCATCTTACACCTTAAAGACCTGTGAGGTCAACAATGGCCTTGATGAAGATGGTGTCATCTCGGATGTAAGAGTTTTTGGAGTCTAGTTTAGAGAGAGGGCAGAAGAGAGGGCAGCCGCTGGCAATGTTCATGTCACTGACAGGCCTCTGGAAGGACGAGGAGGAGATGTCTGGTCGGAAAGCATCGATGATGTGCTCTCGGTTGTTCTGATCCAGTAACATGAGAGTGACCTACAGACAAAAGCGGCTGGTAAATTTTTGTAATTGACCAAATAGGTTTTAGGTTAGAAAAGATTGAACAGAGTCCAAAACTAAAACCAAACATTGATGGTTTAATGGGATAGTTTACTCATATATCATATATACTAAATATAAACATCTTTCCATTATTTACGCACTCTCATGTCATTATAAATCTGTATGACTTTGTTTCTTCTGTAGAACACAAAAGAATGAATAAAAGAATATTTTTAAAAAATGTCTCAGTGGTTTTGTATACATACTATATAAGTCAGTGGCCAGCCACATTTTTTGGTTACAAACATAAAATACGTAAAATATTTTCTTTTGTGTTCATCAGATGCAAAAAGTCATACAGGTCTGAAATGACATTAGGCTAAGTAAATGGTGGAAGAATTTTGGGGGTGAACTATCCCTTAATAAAAATAAAATAAAAGAACCCAATTAAAAACATCAAGAATACAAATGGAAACGATGAGGTCCATCAGGATTTCAGGAATGGAAATGGCCAGACACAATGTAAACATCACATGGACAATCAGACTGACCTTCTGATTAAAAGGCCACTTGAGCAAGGCATCACTATGTCCCCTCATCACCACGAAGAACAGAGACAAGTGAGTACCACGTCCCGTCCCATCCCCATTCAGATAGATGCGCAAACACATCTTATAGCCATACTTGCTTGTGTAAAATGCTGTAAAAAACAACAGGGTGCCTCAGCGTGAGATACCTCATGGGCCATACCTCATGATCATAGTCTCAACCTCAATCCACAGTCTGTTTACAATCTCATGCATGTTGCATGAGAAACAATGTTATTTTTACAAACAAGTTGGTACAAAAAGAGGATGATTTGAGGAGAAAAGAGTCTCGAATCTGCCCAAGTTTGCCAGGTTACTGACATCAAATCTTTGAAAGATTTTTAAGTTTCAGTTTACTGAAGGTCTGGGGAAACGCCTGTACTGTTTCCATGAAAAAATTCATGGAAATTTTTATTTCCATGAATTTTTTTTTATTTTTATCCATTATTGTGGTATCATCCAAAAATCTTTCTTCCTGTCTATGTAGTCAGTTCTTAAACTGAATAAGCTGCAACTTGGACCAGACCATTTGCAATTTAGGGAAATAGCTATGCAAAGACTACTTTAAATATCAAATGATATGAAACCTCTTATTCCAGTTTAAAAGTCTAGTTAAATGTATCTGTGGAGAATGAAGTTACCAGGCGAGAACATAGCCGGTGCCCGTCCAGCTACAGCATCCTGTCTCTTCTTTGAGAAATCAGAGATCTTCCACACAAAGACACCGTCATAGGTGGCAGCAGACATCTCCCTCATCTTTGCCTCCATCTCCACGATGGAGAGATCCCTTAGGCCTACTGTCCTCTCCAACTGCCGTACCTACTCAAACATCCATGCACTGTAAGATTTAGCACTGAAGAAAACTGTAAACCTAGTTACAAGTCTAGGAAATACTTGTAAGCACAAATAAACATCTCACCTTGTTGTTGAGTATCTCAATCTTGTCCTGGTCAAGCCGGTGCTGTCGGTTATAGGCCTCCATGGTGGTTGCAGAGCGCTCCATCTCGCGGTTGAGCACGCACACGATGTTCTCGAAGGTGCTTACCTTCAGCTCCAGCTCCTGACAGCGGCGACTGAGCTCTGCTACTTTGGTCTTCTCGCTGTGTAGCTGCAGCTCCAAAGCCGCCCCAACGGCAGTTGGAAGAGGGGTGAAAGACGTTCCCAGCGTTGGAGCCGGGGGTGGAGGAAGCAGAGCACAGGCCCCCTGCACGGGAGCCCCTGCTCCACTCAGCTGGCCCATCTTCAGCTCCAGCTCCCTCAGAGACTGGTGCAGTTCTTGGATCTTGTGGCTGGCCAACTCCAGACTCTGAGGCTGCAGACTCTCTAAGTTCACCTTGATGCCCATGATGAAGTGCAATAGGAGGTTCAGGTGCTCATAGGAACAGGCTTGCTCGTGGTCATGGATCTTCTCCTTCTCCACCTATGAGGAACCAAAGGTGACATTTGTGTAATGGAAATGAATATGATGCCTGACGTATGCAATAAAGGTACAGCCACACAGAGTGTTTACCTACCGTCATATCACAGCCTACAACATGAAATCTGCAAGGTGTTCTGAATTTGGTGCACAGTTTAATGTGGTCCACATACTGTAGATGGAGGAAAGAACACAAGGTCCATTTGAAAATGGCTAAGCAAACTTAGTCTCCACCATACAGTTAAAACTACATATTAGATCATATGTGTTCTAGTAAGGACTTGCGAGATGCATTACATATATAGTAAAAAAAGTAAGTAAACAGCTTTTATGATATTTGCTCACTTTCTCTCTGGGAATTTTTTTCTTGGCACAGCCTTCACAAGTCATCGGGTATTTCGGGCATATCTCATCATGAGCCTAAAAACCAATGTTCACATCCTTTATGTGTCATGCAAATATTCAAAACCAGGACAGTCTCAAACCACACAATTTTAAAATAGAGGACTGATTTGGGTTCAAGATAGAACAAAGAAACAAAGGGCTGATTTTATATCAAGCAGAACATTGGGGTTGATTCATAATCAGTCTTATGAATCAATGTCTTACCTTAATGTTTTTAAAATAAAAAGGCTCCTTGCAGTATTTACAATTCAGTGTCCTTTCTGGGCATTCCCTCTCGTTGTGGCGTTCAAGCTCGTTGGCCCTCATAAGTTCTTTGCATGACGGACAGGATAAGATCCTAAAGTCACACTTTCCCTCATGGTTTGCCTTTGAAAGATGACCAGTTCAGATGGTGTGAGATGACATCATCGTTCAGGATATAATCATTAGCTTATACTGTAAGATTAGTATGTAAAATGCTAATGAAAGAACACACACTACCTCATATTCTTTGATGGTGCCTGTCCAGCTGCATCCCTCATTGATGCAAACAGCCTCAAGAGCTTCTACTTCTCTCTTGGCAGCATTATCAGGAAAAGCCTACAAACAAATTGCAGAAATTTCCTTTCAACTATCAGGCACTAGCAGTAAAACACGCCTGCATACCACAAGAAACTTTAAGAATTGTCTGTTTTTAAATTCATCTTCACATTGCACTATTTTTATTTGATAAAATCATACTTAGCCATAAAGCTATAACACATTTTATGCGACATTTTCCTTTATACAATGTAAACACTAAATAGTTTCACTATTAGTGAATAATTTCACTTACTAAAGTTATTGAAAAAGCGTGTTATAAAACGGGTAATTGTGCTACTGCGACCGTGTTGCTGTTGCCGAAGAACTACATTACTTGGCGGAAGAAGAATATCGGTTAGCAGTATCACTGCCTAACAACGCCCCTTAGTTGTTCTAAATCCACTGTAAACCTTGCAACAGTTTGTTCTTAATCACGGGGCTTATTGCTTTATTTTAAGCAGGTTCCGTATTAATTCATAGTAGGTTTACGGTAGTACCTGTTTAATGTATCTTTTGCTATGTAGTGCTATGTATTGTCCGTTTGGGCGGACAATGTAGTTACCATGGTACATTTATTGGAAAAGTAATTAGTTTTTTTTTATATTTCGTATTTAGATCTCACTGCATGTTACAACTTACGCAGCCTTGTTTCAAAATTGATGTTGGCTCTTCAAATATGTCTTCTTTTATACAGGCACTGCATTTCTGGGGTCCGGAGCTACGGTGCAAAAACAGAAAGGTTTTAAACACGCATTAGAATTGTCGCTGACAAACACAGAGACGCCACATACACAAACTGCTTTTTGACAGCAGCTGCAGATCTATAGAGACCTAAACCTGCTTGACTATACATTGTGCTTTACAGCTAGCCCAGCTGAGCAAGACGCCGAACACAACCTGACAGGCCCTATTTATTTATGTCGCCTGGTGTGAACCAACGTTCACTGCTTGTTTACCCATAAAATAGGCCATAAAAATGGCACGGAAGGCCTGACAGGTCGTATTCATCTTTTGTAGTGTCGTGTCAGGTGGGCCATCTGGAATGAATGACGCTTACCTTACTGCTTTATTGAAACAATACGAACAGAAACGATGTCCGCACTGCGCCTGAAACGGTCTCCTAAGGATTTTCTGACAGATATTGCACAGATGCTTGTCCTCCAGCTTGTTGGCGAGTATTTTCTTGGGGAAGCCAGGTTTGTTGCCTTCTAATGAAGATGGTGGTGAGTGTTCCTGTGCAGCCATTATGCCCGAGCGCGCATGTGACCAGGCTCCGGAGAAGAGAAAGGGATATTTCTACACATTTCACTAAAAGGGGTTGCAAACAGATTTTCATAACGTATTACGACGTGACACATAAAGAGATAACGAAATTAACTTCTTTATGTATCGTCATCGAAATCCACACAAGGTGTGATATTTACCAAGGAATGACAACAATAACAAAATATCACCGCCATCACAATAAAGTTTCATGATATACCGTGTTACATTTGCGTTGTTTTATGTCCAAATAAATCCATGACAATAGATATTATTACATTGTAAAATGACATATGTCCTACCATATTATGCTCCAGCGAACATTATAAAAACTCCTGCAGTGATATGAAACATTTTATCAGATACATTCAGCGTTGCGGCTGTGTGCAGTCAGAAGTGTAATAATCATAATTTTTGTTATTTACAGTGCTGAGAAATGTGAATAACGGCGTCGTGCTTCCCACTTTAGCGTGGATGATTGATGTCCACTAGGGGGCGATCATACCATATTTGAAGCTAGACACGACAACGTACTGCAAAAGAATCAAATAAAGGTCCTTTCGTGACGCTCACGCTTATATACATATATACATACTTACATTGGGTTTACGATAGATATGTTGGAGTCATGACAAGAGAGGGTAGAAATGCTTGTAATTGAAACGAGGATCCAGCTGTATACATATATTCCTGTGTTTCTTTGTTCTTTACCACGCAGTTTTTTTTCAGTCAAACTATTTTTTTGCTTCTTTGTGTAGTCTTTTATTTTGAAAATAAAAGATAGCCGTCTGTCAGTGTTGCCTGTTTTCACGGATACCACCGCTTGTTGATCTTCTGTCACGAAACGAAAGCTGATAATTGCGGTAGCTGACGCATTAGTATTTCTAGCCAGGAGTAGTTTATTGTATGATTTTGTGTAGATTTACACAATCTGTTGACATGGGTCTCATGACCCAGTGCTGCAGTGAGTTTTATAGCTACCAGCAATGGAATTCTTGAGATATTTAGCAGCGCAGCTGGTGTGTAGATACTTAAACCAAGACACAGTAGCGTTTAAAAAACCATTGCGCCCATTCTGATGTTGTGTCGTCAGACTACTATTGGCAATCTTCATATCCTTAAATAATTCCATTATAATTGGGCCAAAACTAAGGTCAAAAAAGTCCTAGCGGATACTTTTGCCTCTCCATCGAAGCTGCTTTAAGTAGTAGTTACAAGATTTCAAAAACAACAAGGTAAGGGTATAAAGAAAAGCAGCATCGCCGAACGATAGTTTTTCCATCCTTTAAAGTAAACGCACATAAATTAATGCTCACTGGATAGCACACAGTTTAGTTACACTACGGTGTTTTTTTCCTTTGTGGACCGAGCTTCTTTCCTTTGTGGCCAGAAGCTCCGTTTCCTCAAGCAGTTATATTGTATGTGCAACTATTAGGCAGGATGTGCTTAATGAATTTACTTTTTCCTCATACAGGCTATGGCCGAAGAAAATACCCAGTTCTGCAGTAACTGGTAAGTCAGAGGTCTTCAGAAATGTTTGATAGTTTCGTTTAAGTAGAAAACATTTTCTTTCGATTAGGTGATTTCCCAATCCATCCCATCAACCCTTCCTGTTCTGCACCTTTCTGATTATCATGACTGCTACTAATTAGTCATAAAGTACTCAGACAGTGCGCGTATTACATGGCCTGTTATCTAGCATTCTTAGCTACACAATAGGGATGGTTTGGGAACCAAAGCTTGTGGAATTCGAACCAACAACCTGTGAACCATTTGATCTTGATTTTCTGTCCGTCTCTAGCAAGCATAACATTCCAGAAGCCAACTTTACTACACATGAGATTCACTGTCTGAGGAACATTGCACTATGTGATGTGTGCCAGGAGCCTTTTCCTCGGTCTGAACTTGTGCAGCACAAAGAGCAGGATCACACAAAGGTACAATGGGCATTAGTTATGAGTAGATCATAATTAATTACTAGTTAATTCTCATTGTTATAAATAGTCTGAAAAATAAATACAACTTTATTACAGGAAGAATGCAAATGTGGATTAAAGGTAGAAAAGAGTTTTATGGAGACACACCAGGTACAGTCCATCAATGAAATTTTCATATTACTGATTTGAAATCAGATAATGGCCGTCTAACCTGTATTTACTTTGCCCTTCTAAGAGGTCAGAGTGCAGCCACCGACTGATCCCGTGTCAGTTCTGTGATCTGGAGCTGGCTTTCTATCAGACTAAAGAGCATGAGGACTATTGCGGGACCCGCACTGAGCCCTGCCCAGTCTGCAAGTGTAATGTTCTGCTGAGAGAACGAGATGTCCATCCAGCCCTGTGCGGTAGCCTGACACCCCCTCAAGAGAGGCACAGTAGTAAGGCAGGGTCTCAGTCTCCTGGAACATGGTTTGAGACTCACTCCATCCATAACCTTTTGAGGGCCCAGGAGAGAATCCACAATAATAACAACACTGGGCCAGCAGACCGCAGGGGCCCACCACGACCATTAGAGGACAGACTGCACAATACCACCAGGGGAACTGTGAGGGCAGGAACCCGGAGAAACACAGAAACAAGGAACAATGACTTTGCTTATCGTATGTATCAGTCTGACGGTTTTGCCATATAGTAAACATGAGTTTTGACTCAACATGTCATACAACATGATGTGATATTTTGCCGGGTATAACAGGATGTAAAGTAACCGTTCATTCTGCTCATTTCCTTAGTGCTGGATCAGGAAGCAGAGCTGGGAAATAACAACAACAGCCTGCTGTGGTCTCTCGGCCGGCTGCCAGACTATGACTTCTCCAGTCTGGACTACATGTTAGCTCTCAGCCTGCAAAATGAAGGTGACTTGGAGGAGCCTGGGGGTCAGGAGGGTGTGTGGACTGATGTATGGGACCATCGCCTGGGAAGGACACCAGCTCACAGCAATCTAACTTCCCAGCTTCCCTCCAACACAAATAATAACAGCACTACAGTTCCCCCGAAAACTGATACAAGCCTAAGCCATACTCCTTCCACAAACATCATGCTGCCTTGCGAGTTCTGTGAAGAGCTCTTTCCAGAGGAAGACCTGATCCTGCATCAGGTGGGTGCTGAGGCATCAGCTAACCCATCACAATACCTTTTTCCCTCCTGACTTGATATTTAAGCCAGGCCTCTTGTGTCTACATTGAGCTGGCAAGCGTAAAGTTGCATCCTCTACAGGGATACCTGAAGCATCTACAGTTGCTTCCTTTTTTGAGTTGTTATCTGTATTGAACGTAAGATTTAACAAGCTATGTTTTTCTTTGAAGGCTGTTGTAATTTCAGCACGGATGTATTAGTCTGAACACAATATCAAGAACAAAATATCCAACACTTGTCGTTCTTGCTAAGTCCCCATTGTGTTGTATAGTGGGTTTCCATGGGAACCTCCTCAAATTTCAGCCCTGTAGCTTCTCCCACAGGCTCAACCCTGATCAGATTCTTTTTTCCTCCCTATAAGGCCATAGAGAGGTGGTGTTATACGAGTCAGGCATTTGTTTAGAGGCGATATGGTTATGTATATATGTGTTATGTATTTTAACTTTTGCCTCTTGTTAACACTGTAAACAAAATACATTTTTTCTCTATACTATGTAGACTGGCTGCAGCCCCACCTCTGCTATTGCTTCCTTCAGTAAACAGGCTCCCAGTCTTCACTATGAAGACGTCACTGCTCAAGGGGCTGGTCATGTCGTCCCTCCTCGCACACCCAGTCCGCCCAGCCTGCCGCTTTCAGTTTCTCCGCTCTCATACAGTTCTTCATCCAGCCCTGTTGAGGGCGACGTGCTCATTCCTTGTGAGTTTTGTGGTGTTGCCGTGGAGGAGAACATGCTCTTTCATCATCAGGTATGACTTGCTTTGAATAAAAAAAAGAGTGATTATATGTATTCACTTCTGTTTTGTATATTTCACCTGGCTTTTCAGCTAGTATGTAGTATGCATTGCAGATGAACAACAGAAATGCAGCCCTTTAAGTATTTGATTGGCTCACGTTGATACTCTTCATTCTTGGCATACCATATAGGATAAGTGTGACCTCCGGTCTCAGACAGCTTATTCAATAGATGGAGTATCTCCACGGAAACCACATCACAAAGAGGCCCCCGGGAAGGGGTCTCCTGAGAGGCAGAGGAGGGTGAGACATCAAGGTGAGGTTTTAAAATGGATAAACACAACCTCAAGTGCATCATTAATCATCTTAGGAATGCACATCGCACATCACACACACACATATGGTTTGAAATAATACATATTGCAAAAAAAAATACAAAACCATTGAAATAATCGATAGTTTTTAATGTCTATCCCTCCAAAATTCATCAGTCCCCTCATATAAGCGTCTTTAATTTTCCCGTACACTAAAGTTACTGTCTTTAAGTATTATTATTAAGTTAAAAGTGAATCTAGTGTTTGTTAGCATTGCTGGTGCCATGCCATGAACCCTGTCCCCACAGCATTGGTATATCATTAAATCTCTTATATCGTATCTGTGTGTATGTGTATATATATATATATATACATACACACAGTATGGGTTTGGCTCCTGGCGATTGATTTTCTTATTTTTTGAATGAGTAAATAATTAAATATATCTGCACTATTACTTGCAGCTGACCCAGGTGAGGAGCTACTGCAGCAGACAGCTCAGGGATGGCCGAGAGACACCTCAAGTTTGGACCAATGGAAGCCCTCAGCCTATTGTTACACTAACACCAAGAACACCAATGCCGAACAGCAGGTGAAGAGTCGGAACCAAAGTCACAGGGCTGTGGAGGCTAACACCTTTCTCAGCGATAGCCTCAGGCCCTATTCTACAGCTGTTTCTGGGTATGTTTGGAGCGGTTTGGTACGGTTGAGAAACAAACTTGGACAGAGATAGTTAAATAACCACCTTCATGTTTGTTAAATAATAATTTGAGGTTTTAATTTGTTTGTTACTAAAACAGTTTTCAATTTAAAAAATTTTTGGGTTTTTTTTTGTCCCTTAACAGACCTTCACACAGAGGAAGACTGGAAGGTCAAAGGAGTGAGAAAAACAGAGAGACACCAAAGGTATGTATGTTTTTATAGCATCATAAATTAAAGTCAGATGTTTCAAAATGTCAACATTGTAAATATAAGAAGTATTACATGTTCTTTTTGTATACGCCAGCTGCCTAAAAAACATAATGTCGAGAAAGAGGAGGAGTAGAGGAGATCAACCAAACTTCTGCGTCGTAGTGACTCAAACCAGTGACCTGTTATTATTGTTTATAGGCTATTGTGTTCGTCTATTTAAAATATATAGATGAAATTATTAACACTTTGGCTTGTAAATGTATTTCTTTGCTTTATTTTTTTTATTTTTTCTCTATGGCATTTGTATGTCCTGTTTTAAATGTTTATGATTTAAGCTTTATAATATTTGATCCTTCAAACACATACTTGGAGAATTTCTTTTATTTTGTCATCAAAAACAAGGTCAAATATGTTTATATAGAAAGTGTTTTTTACAGTGTACTGTTACAAAAAATCTCTTCAGTGATAAACTTTTCAAATTTGTGAATGTTTGAGAAACGTTTGACCATTGTTGTTGCATTAATTATAGTTTCTTCAATTGGTTATGTTATTCTGAGATATTGATGAGTTGTAATAAATCTATTACATTGCTTTTGGTCATGTAACTATCACATCTTGTATCAATAAAGTATGGGGGAGCCATAATGATTTGCTTTCTCTTAACCCAGCCTGCACTGTAATCTGTGAGCATTTTGACAGTCAGCAGTTCAATATGAATCAGTCTATATCACGTGTTTGTTGACATGCACCCTGTACACTATACTTGGTAAACAAGACATGCAGGGGTTCTTAAAATCAACCTAAAATGTAGGTTGTAAGACATACATGTGTCACTGTATGTATATATCTGCAGTATGCCAGTAATTATCAAAAACGACAAAACCATATTTTCTTGTAAAACCAGATACAACTAATTCTGTAAACTGATCCAACTAATTCTGAATAATGCAAAAAAATGTGATAAACTTTGAAATCTATGCACAGACATTTTAGGGTTTAGTGTACTTACCTAAAAACAATATTAAAGTGTCTTCTTAATTGATAGCTCAAGTTTCCTAAATTATTTACATAAGTGACCATATCAGCTGTCAGCACATCACTCTGGTTAATGTTATCATGCAAGATCTTTGTGTCAGTTCCTTGAAGTTAATAATTACAGCATTTTATGCAAAGCAGCATAAGTCGTCAAACAAAGTGAAGGTTGTTTTTAAAACAGATGTTGGGTCATAGGCTTTGCAATCAAGTCCAGTTAGCGAAAAGACACGGCAGCTGGCCGGACAGGTAAGCAGTTTCTATGTTGTAAATTCTAAAAATGTGATAAATACATTGAGTAGTCATAAGGGACAATATAGCACCGTAACAAAGTCTGTCAAAATGTGTACAGCATTTTCTGTGCATGTGTGTCACCATAATGTTAAAAACTGTTTCTGATTTGTTTTCTCAGGTACTGGTAGTGTCATTTTCTATTAGGTCTTAACAGCTTGAAAAGCAATCATGGGAAGAAACTTAATATGTTTGTGGATTTGTGCTTTGGTAGTTGCTCATCCTGTTGTCCATGGAAATCAAGAGACTTCTGAGAGTTCTCCTGTCAGCGATAAACTCCCGTTATTGTTGCGAATGAACAATGATTTTGCTTTTCATCTCTACCGAAAGCTTGTGGAAAGGCCTGAGTATCAGTCCAAAAATATCTTCTTCTCTCCATTCAGCGTGTCTATGGCCCTTTCTGAGCTGACTTTAGGAGCTGGTGGTGAGACTCAACAGCAGCTTCTCAATGGCATTGGTTATAATAGCTCCAGCTTCAGCACTGAGGAAATGCACCAGTTGTTCCACAGTCTCCTGGAGGAAATGGACCACAGGACAGGGGTGGATGTTGATTTGGGTACTGCTCTTTATGTGAGTGACAAATTTAAGCCAAATCCTGAGTTTCTGGAGAAGATGAAGGACTTTTACCACTCAGATGGCTTTACAGTGGATTTCACCAATAAATCAACAGCAGATAAAATTAACACATATGTAAAGGAAAAAACACATGGCAAAATAGATAAAACAGTTGAAGATCTGGATGCAGATACTTTGATGTTCCTTCTCACTTACATATATTTTAAAGGTAACACACACACTACAGTCACACACTCTTGTAGTTCTTTTGATGTAGTTTCAGGTCCTCTTAAATAATGCCACTCTGTCTCAAGGTAAATGGGACATGCCATTTAACCCAGAAAGGACCAGTGATGGTAAATTTCACCTGGATGCTAAAACCACAGTTCCAGTGAAGTTGATGCATCAGTATGATTTCCTCAAAGTTCATTATGACATGGAACTCTCCACCAAAGTTCTCTGTCTTGACTACAATGACTCTTTCTCCATGTTGCTGGCTGTCCCGGAATATGGGTCAGTGAATGAGAACATCACTTCCCTAGAGAAGGAAGTTTCTAAACAGCACATAAAAAAATGGAGAGAAGCTGTCAAGAAAAGGTTTGTAATGTTCCTGTTCGATTGAACTTATTGTAATTCATTGTAGCAACATTCCTTGCATTTCCCTTCTTAAAAATCTAACGTTCAAATAAACCTGAATGAATTTTTTCTTGTCTTTCAGACAAGCTGACATCTATGTCCCTAAGTTGTCTCTTAAAACATCATATTCCCTGAAGGAAATTTTGAAGGGATTGGGAATAACTAACATGTTTACAAATAAAGCTGACTTCACAGGAATTTCAAAGGACGAGATATTCATTTCAAAGGTAAAAAAAGCAGTCTCATGTCAATGATTAAAAAGACGTGATACAGAAAATGCAATTTTTTAAGTTAACTTGACTAACTTGACTTAAGTTAACTATGATTTTCTGTAGGCTGTGCATAAAGCCAGTTTGGATATAGATGAGGAAGGAACCACTGCAGCGGCTGTGACTACAGTTGAATTCAGACCAATGTCCTACAACCCACTGAAGATTTTAAGTTTCAATCGTCCTTTTATGATCTTTATCATCGACCAAACAAATGACAACATCCTCTTCATTGGAAAAGTTGTCAATCCATCTGAAAAAAATTGAGGTGGCATCCATAGTGCTGTAACAAACATCAGCCAGCGGGTGGCCACGATTAAATGGTTGCCATCATGCCATCAATTATTTTGGTGACCCCTCCAGCTTTTGGTTACCAGATCTTCATTAATGGTGAATGTATATGTTCTGGATGCTTTGCTATATGCAATATGTAATTAAGAAGCAGCTTTCAAAACAGTACAATAATAAAAAGCCAATTTATACACAGACTTTGTCTTCTGTTTTGTACTGTAATTCCTATAACTGCACATACAATACCAAACTGGTGCCAACTGATCACACTGTGTACGCTGATGTTACTACAAGCGCTGGATACAAATAACAAAACTACAATACAAATAACAGTGCATTGAAATGTATATGCAAGTCAAACTATATATAGTTAAATATATGCAAGTCAAAAGGGGACGATGCAAAATACAGTTTCCTCTACCACATTGTGAGAAAATACAAAGCTTGACAGGCCCTTGCAAGCCCACACAATACAACAGCTCATTTATAACAATAATTGCAGACAACTGACAGCTGAGCTGCGGTCTATAAACAATTAGCAGCCGTGCAAGTACATTGCAGTTTTGCAAATGTGATGTGTTGCAATTAAAAGGAATATTGTTTGAATATAAGTTATGTGTATGTATACAGTAGTCATAAAACACGTATTAGTTATAACACTCGCGATGAATGTTAGTAAGCAGCTTCACTAATTTCAGTTGCACCCTCAGTGATTTGGTTCTGAAACCAGACCTGCATACCTGAAAACAAAAAACAGTACTGATAGTGATAAACTGTATTCATTAACCTTAAAATATGCTAGTATTGAGGTAAAATGAAACATTCTGATGTAATTATGATTTAAAATTTAAGATTTCCAGCATAGATTTGTTTTTTATGTGTTTTCTTTTAACTGTCACTTTTCAATGATTTTACTGAGACTGAAGGTTAACCGGGCCTCTCTCTGTTAATCCAGCCTACGCAGTGATCTGTGTGCAGTTCAACGGTAAGTAGCTCAATACAAACTCATCTTTATCTTTGTTGACATGTACCCAATGCTGAAATGTTGCTGCTTTCATAATATTACAGGGCAGGGGTTCTTAACCTAGGGATCACAAGACTGTCCCTTGAATTATGTGATAAAAAATGAAACAAGACAAACAAACTGTGTGTAATCAAGACTCAAAAATAAATTGTACAGTAAAAAGCTTGTTTTAACTAACAGTGTTTGATCTTTGTGGGAGTTTTTCTTGGCAACATTTAACCTTGTTGTCCATTGAAATCAGAGAGATAAACAGTTATCCTCACCAGTACCAAAGTAAAAATACATTTCAGTCAAATGAAACACTGTAATGAAACCATTTCTGCTTGTAACATATGTGTAAAGTATTTAGCAGCCATGTTTTCAGCACTAATACAAGCTTGTCAAGTTTACCAAACCAGTGCAATTTTGGGTATAATCCAAAAAGGTTTAACTTGTTAATATATTCATTTAAAACTATATCATAAAATAAATTAAAGTAGAACTTGTTCTAAAATGATCTTGCTGTTGTTAAACCAATACCGTCACCTGTCTGAGAGCTTTTGTACATTATAGCATTGTCCATTCTTAATGGTTAATGATTACAGTATGATGCAGAGCAACATCAAAAGTAAACAGAGTAAAGGGTATTTTTTTATCAAATTCAAGAACAAAGCTTTATAATTTAGTCCCGTCTCTGTTTCCTCAGGGCCTGAGTTATTGTATAGGCACTTTAAGCTTGAAAAGGAATCATGGAAAGCAATATCATATGTTTGTGGATTTGTGCTTTGGTAGTTGCTCATGATGTTGTCCATGGAAATCAAGAGACTTTAGAGAGTTCTCCTGTCAGAGATAAACTCCCGTCATTGTTGAACACTGATTTTGCATTTCAACTCTACGAGAAGCTTGTGGAAATGCCAGACTGTCAGTCCAAAAAGATCTCTCCATTCAGCGTGTCTATGGCCCTTTCTGAGCTGACTTTAGGAGCTGGTGGTGAGACTCAACAGCAGCTTCTCAAAGGCATCGGTTATAATAGCTCCAGCTTCAGCACTGAGGAAATGCACCAGTTGTTCCACAGTCTCCTGGAGGAAATGGACCAGAGGACAGGGGTGGATGTTGATTTGAGTACTGCTCTTTATGTGAGTGACAAACAAGCCAAATCCTGAGTTTTTGGAGAAGATGAAGGACTTTTACCACTTCTTCTGACTTACATATATTTCATAGGTAACACACACACTACAGTCACACACTTTTGTAGTTCTTTTGATGTAGTTATATAATTGTATATGTTTTTATATAAAGATATTAGATATGAGGTTTAAAGATATAGTCAAAAAGTGTGTTTAAAGTGTGTCAAAAAGAATGACAACTTCTCTGGAAAGGAACATCTTTTGTCCTTCCAGAATTACATTGGGTTGGAACCAGCAACAGGCTAGGCTAATATATTGTTTAGGGATTTGAGGATTGAGGATTAGACCCATCATTGGTTATGTGACTGTTATATGTAAAGTGCATGGAAATAGATGTTGGAAAAAGTACAAATTAAACCAGTAGCCACACAGCCTTTGTCTAATACTATAACACATATTTGCACATATTTGCTATATATACACCACAATTCTGGACAGAGGTTTGAATCTCCTCCAAAGGTTCCTGTCTAGGAAGTTTTCGGAGGAAGAAGCATCACATGTTAAAGCAATCACAGAGAATGACCATTATGACAGTAACACCTGGTGGCATGTTTAAAATGAAATGTCAAATAAACTTACTGAACATACTCACCAAATTTAACCAGGTCCAATAGAACTACAGTTTAGTCCATCCAACACAGTGATGGCTACATATGTAACAGAATAGTGTTTGTAAGTGACGGAGTAACAATGACGAAGGAGCGGAATGAGGAATAACGAACAGAAAGGTCTTTAATAACACGACAACAAACAAACACTAACCGTAATTCAAAACAAAGGAGAAGATGTAGCAAACGTACAGAAGCATTGTTTGGTAAATACAACCCGCAGGAATATAACACACATATAACACAGTACAAATGAGGGTGAAACAGGTGATCGTAATTCATTAACAAAACAGGAAGTAAACCAAATAAGGCAAAATCGGAACGAAACAGGAAACTACAAAATAAGAGTCCGGTAACTGTTACAACATACACTTAGAATCAGTTAGACATTAACTGCCATGTCATTACAGAACTGAATCTGGCCCGCACAGTACAGAAAACACTAGTACAGTACACTAGTAGCGCAAAATACAAGTTTAACAATCATCAATATATTTTTTTAGAATGCATCATATTATCCTAATAATGAAAATACTTCTGCCAAGAGAGAAGCAGGAAATGTATTTACAGCAGGAAAGAGTGACTATAAGACCTTTGTGCAGGTGCAGGTACAGGAACAGCGTTTTCTAATAAGGTACATCTGTGGCTGTATACTTCAACATGTGGAAAACCACTATTTTAATGTGTACCGTACATTCAAGCCGTCTGATATTATTAAAGCAGTGGGTTACTCTTATCCTGTATCCAGTAACTCACTGACTTCTGCATTTCTGCCACTAAAGACTCTACATCTGTGTGCAGTTTTTTGAGGGTTTAGAAAATATGCAAAGCAGATTGTAAAACACAGATTATTTGAAAGGTTCGTGGGTCAGAACGAACACCCCCTTGTTTACTTCTTGCTTCAGACACATTTACATTTACATTTAGGCATTTAGCAGACGCTTTTATCCAAAGCGACTTACATTGCATTATACTACACATTGATCATTGTACATTGAGTATGTGCAATCCCTGGGATCGAACCCATGACCTTGGCGTTGTTAACGCCACGCTCTAACCACTGAGCTACAGGAAAGCATTTAACTCTAAACCATCATCAAACGACACTTTAGAGCTACTTTGAAATATCTTTAAGGTTGGTTTGTGAAGATGTCCACAATGGCGTTGTTGTAACATTGCCTGCCAGACTGGAACTTCTAATTGTTAATTATCCCATTATTACCAGATAAAAGTCTGGAAAACAAAACTATTTCTGATAAGGCATCCTGAAAAAGACTGTGTGGGCTGATAATTCTGCACAAGACATTGCCCACAGATTTATATGCTTGCGTATATCCAAACTATTAAATATGGGTTTTGAGATAATAGTCTAATCATACATTTCTCCCCCTTTCTTTACAAGCATTTTAATATTACTCTTAGTTAACCCCATGTTGGGTAAGTTAGGGTCAAATGAATGATGTGGGTGACTATCTGCCCCATTTTCCAAATTTGGTTTGGAATCATCTAGCATCGTACTCAAAATATCAGTAAATGAACAGTGTATTAGTTGTAGACCCAGGTCTATTCAGTTCATCAAACACCACCACTGTATTGCCTAAACTGGGCCCTGATCACAACCACATGGCTCCCAACAATACTTTGCCATGTTAAAATCAAATATTTTATTTAAACCACACTGGGAGTATATGCTTGAAACAACTAATCAGATAAAAATAAGCAGCAAATAAACAATCATCCAAAAATAGAAAGACAAGCAGATAAACAAAGCAATGCGTAGTAATAAAAAACGCGCTTTTATACACATCTATATCTATATATATATATAGAGAGAGAGAGAGAGAGAGACAAACATAAAAACGTTCACGACTCACCTACAAAGTTCTGAAGCAATATACAAATTCTCCAGAAGCAATATGACGACAGTTTTAAGCAAGACCGTGCACAGTTTTAAATCTCTGGCCATGCTTCGGAACTCATTGTGTAGCTTGTCTAAACGGTTTCCCATAGTGGAATGAAAATCCGGGCAATGATGGTGATTGTCTATAGCGGTTCGAGACTCCTGCCTGTTCACCTCCTGACAGGAAGGCAATTTCTCCGTGGCAGACTCACTCTGATTCGAGTCATCAGGCACCTGGGAGAATTCACGGGCGTGCCACGCGTCTTCAAGTCCCGCATCTGAGCTTCGAACATCGTTTATATTAGGAACGGAATTATCGTCCACAATCAGCTCTGTGATAAAAGAAATAGGGTTATATGAGTGAAACAGTAAAAGATAAATCTTTTAATTTAACTTTTTTTAATATACGTACCAATGGGCGCTCCGATCGTGCGTCTTGATCGTTTACGTTCTGGTCCGTCGGCCGGAGTGTAAACCTGGTCGACTGTTGTCATTTGCCGCTTCTGTCCAGCCGGCATTGGGGATGCGCAGGACCTCGCTGCGTTATTCTCAGACACAGTCGGGGGAAACTGGTTTACAGTGTTCGATAACCCTCCTGGAAGACGTATAATATCATACTGTAAACATTGTTTTTGTCTTCGTATTCCACATGTACTCAGCTAATTGTGTAAACAGCACTAACATATAACCACTTATATTTCACAATGTGTTAAATTTAAAATTAATACACATTAATTTACACATGCACACTATAAGCTGCCATAAAGTGGATTTAGATATGCAGACGTACCCTCTGCTTGATTTAATAACCGGATTTCCTCGATATTGTCGGAATACTTAATAGCTTCGAAGTCACCTAGATCGTTAGAGGTCCCGTTTAAACGATGCATTTGGGCAGTCACTCGTTTATACATAACATTCTCAATAATAAGATGCAATATCAAACCACACTTACTTTTAGGGTAGGACGCCATCATCAATTAAGGTTTCCTTTCAAAACAGAAACTTGAACACAAAGACTTTGAAATCAATGAGTTAGTTAGGCCAAAGCTACCACGACGTGTACGGATAACAGCTAACCGACTGCGATTTTCCGGTAGTATTTGTATATGTGAGCAGGATGACCTGCGAATGATCCAAGTATCTGCGTCCCCTGAAAGGTGAAAGGCCAATTTTTAACACGACCACAGCACATCTGGTAAACCACCCCCATTCAGACAGCCCGCAATTTGTTACGCGTTCTTCGTTCTATAGGATGGGAGACCGTATTTGACTATTTTAAGAGTAATATTTATTTCTTTTAAGTCAAAGATTACACTATAACTAATTATAAGATTAATAATGTTCAAACCACTGTTAAACATATAAAACAGATGATTTTCCAAATTAATTAAACATGAGGGTTTGAACCCTTTTAACTAGTCTAAAGATTCAAATAAGCAAGGACATTTATTAATCAAATAAAAAAATGCTGCAGAAGCTTACAAAAGAAAATGAAATGTACAATAAATATAAATTAAAGTATAAACAATTGTATGTAAGACTAATAGAATTGCCCAAGAAGATCTTTTGTCTACTGGATGTTGCCAGGAACAGACTGCTTTAGAGCTGTAGGACTGTTAAGATAACTTCTTTGGCTAGACAATTCAGCATCTTCCCAGGCCAGAAGGAATCAGACAGGATGGAGCCCCATGCATTATTAAAAGCCTTATTCTTTAGTTTTAACCACAGGCTTTAGATCTTGTAGAAGCAAACATTAGGTGCCATTATAAACACATTTTATAACACATTTTATCCCGTCGGGAAGAACAAGTTGGAAAGGGGGGTGTTGCAGGTGTGTTCTTTAATCAGAAAACTTGATGAATACACAGAATACTGACCCCAAACCAGGTGAAGCATATTAATGATATTGCTCTGTAGAAAAAGTTTACTGTAGAAACAGATGGAAACAACAACAAAAAACTGTTATAATACTGGCTAAAAAATTCTACTTACATAATATTACAGGGAGTGCAGTGGTTCTTATCCTGGAGATCACAAGAGTTCCTAGAATTCTGCTACAAAAACTCAAACATTACTGTGGAAACAGAGGGAAACAACAACAATAAGCTGTCTGATATTGACTGTTTCAAAGGATAGTATAAAGAGTTAAAAATAAATTGTAAAGAAAGATGGGGAAGCGCTAACAAACAAAACTTTTACATAAAAACATGAAGATTCACAAATAAATAAAAAAAGATAAAGCAAATATTTTGTTTCAACAAACAGTGTGAGATCTGAAAATACATCTGTTCCACCTGACACCTGACTAATGCCTAATGTTCTAATGTTTAATTTTGTGTTGTAAAAACACTTTCATCTTCTTCTGTTTATCCAGTCCCTGGCATCAGAACTATTCTTATATGTAAATGTAACTTTGAATACTAAGCTTGTTGCCTTTTATGGCAAAAATGTTAAATGCTCTCTGCATTTACCAGATGAAACAATTTATACCATAAACATCTATTGTCCCTATCAAACTTTCAGGCATTCACACCTACTTGCTCACAAAGGTGTTGGGCGCAAGTAAGGAAACATCTGTTATTAGTAATTAACCTACACTACCTACCAAAATGATTGATGACCCCCATTCATAAGCGTTTATGTCCAGTTATGAATCAAAAAGTATGAAAGGGATGTATGTATTTTTGTGGTGTAGTATAAAACGCCACCCTTCCCATTTTCTGACTTTCCCCTTGAACGGATGTGAAAAAAGTTTTACAACTGTGACCGTGTCCTCACCCCGCCAAGTCAATAATTAATGATATTGTTTTACAACCGTGTCTGTGTTCTCAACCAGAGCAAGTCATTTTTTGTGAAAATTGTTTTACAACCGTGTCTGTGTTCTCATCCAGGGCAAACCATAGAGTCTTTGTGATGTATCTAAAAAAGAGATGTTTAAAGAGATTGTTCGTGTGGTTGGTGTGTGAGGTCTGTGTTCTCCCCCTGGGCAGACCATGAGCCTTTGTTACTGTCTAAAAACAGACGGTGTCTTTCACTACGACGCCGACGAGTGAATGGTTGGAAATGGAAGATCTAACCTATGCACCAAGAAGGCCGGCGCGAATGACCTTAACGTCGTTTTTACACGCTGAGCAAGATTGCGTGAAACAGTGTGTGCGTTAAAGGGTTCTCGCAGACCCCTGTGAAAGGGTTTGTGCCTCTAAAGTTAAATCGTTCAGTTAAAAAGAAAAAAAAAGAGTATAAAATGAATACCCACAACACATTTATTAACATTGTATGTCACAACATCAAGTATCAGAGAATACATCTTTTTT